>CAUYQG010082012.1:0-37230 GCA_963574415.1 Tarsius wallacei
CAGTCCTCACTGGATGGTGTTTTATGTGTACTAGCTTCATCTCCAGGTAACACACATAATGCATAGTCAAGCTAGTGGATCTGAAGCATTTATAGGCTTGAAAGGGCCTTGCACAAAACTGAGAATTAAAACTGATAAAACTGTGCTCCATGATTATAGAGTTAAATAGGTGGCTTATTATGAAGAAGTTGTTCAGTAATTTTCAAAGACAAAAATGGGTAGAGAAATATTTATGAGTTTAAAATTCTCTAGGCTAATAATGTAAAGTGTATGGGTATTAAGGTAAGTAAAATTGAAAGTTCAAAACCGTACAAATATGTGCAAGGAATTGTAAGAACAATTGGGTAGCTTACATATATAGCATAAAAAAAGAGAAGATAAGCAATGGGAAAGTCTTTTTATATACTGTATCTCATCAATAATCACAAAATAATTTGATTAAAGCATTATTATAATTTCTATTTACCCAGAATCACTTAGCTGATTGAAACTGAGAGAACCTTGATTGGAACTCAGAAGAGTTAATATTATAATCTGTACTCCTTTTCATAACACTACATTTCTCAGTTACTTTTTTTAAAAAATATGTATATCTGATTCTCTAATGCTAGAGGGTCGACAACTGTATTTTTTAAATTTTCCACAAAAGTATCTTTTAAAAATATCTGGACCAACACCAGGAGTTATGTTGTCACTAACACTAAATAAATAGTAAGGAATGTCTCACCTCCTGCGTATGACTCCTCCCAGAATAATGAAGAACAATCTTCAGTTTTCAGGTATCTCTCTCAGCTCACAGATGTCTCCTGGGTAAAGTACAGTGTGTGCTCTGCTCAATACTGATCAGGTCAGAATTTCAGATGTTTTGGATATCCTACCCACTAATTATTATTTTTATTTACTTTTTTATTTACCAGGTACCAAACTTAATGAATAATACTCATGATACAGAAAATTGCAAGACATAAGTAAGGCAATCTTCTTTTGAAGAAGTCATCCATTAGTCTCTTAAATGTTCTCCTCTTTGAATCAAAACATTTTTAAACAGAAGGATACTTTATACGCAGTAAACTTTATCCATTATAATGTACAGTTCCTTGGGTTTTGACAAACATATGAAGGCATGTATCCCCCCCCATGATGAAGATACAGAAGAGTTTGATCACCCTGGAATTCCTTTTGAACCCTGCAGAAAATGGCATCTATGCCTGAAGTAGTCAGTGAAAATGATCCTGGAAGGCTAAGGAACTAACGCTAGGTTCACATGATCTGTGGTCAGTCTGAGAACGTTTAGAGGTAAACCCCTCACACTGTGAGCTAGCTGTAGTTGCTTGAAAAGGCCAGACTCAATTGGGAAAGTTCACTGGGCAATTCATAGTTAACTTGGTAGGAGTTAGGAGGAGGAATGAGAAGGTGTGAAAGCACTGATTCATGGAAATTATTCAAATCTGGGCCAAGTGAAAAGGAGATAACCATTCTGGAAAACAGATTTTCCACAGAAGCCACGATCATTTCTTAGAGGTTGAAACTGGTTAAGAGAGCCTAAGAAACCCTAGAAACTCAAATGGCTTGGTATTCAAAATGCAATCTCTGGACCAGTCTCATAGCTTCTCTGGTGAGCTGGTTACAAAAGCACATCCAGCACCACTCCAGATTTGGTGAATCAAAATCTATAAATCTGTACTTTAATAAGGTTCCCAAGTGTTTTAATGGCATAGACATTTTTAGACACTTGCTATAATGGCAGCAAATAATTGACTAATTTACTCCTTCATTGAACACATAGATTTTTGGAGATAACTATGATATAGATTTCAGATACCCATGATGAACCGGGACTTCAGTATCTGTACTTTTGTGGAGCTTTTATACTGAAAACTGTGCTGTCTATAGTTGACTTAGTAAAGAGAACTATGTTAATGAGAGAACTATGAGAAGAGAAAAAAAAACTTTATTCTAAAGTCAAATATTCAAGAGAGAATAAATACACAAAAAGAACCGTACTATGACTTATTGCAAAGACAAAAAATAATCAGGATTAGTTTATCTGGAGGCCACACAGAAGCATCTTGTTTATGTCACTGTATTTTACTTACCAGGTAAAATGGCCATCTAAAATTTTTGGCAGTTTCGAAAGAATAGACATAATATCTGAAGTGGTTAAATGCATGTTGAGCTCCAATAGTCTTTAAAAGAATTCAGTTGTTCTTTTTTCAGCTTCCATTTCTAGGCTGACCTTTAAAAAGAAAAAAAAAAGAGAGAGGGAGTGGCTTAGAAGGTCATGGTAAAAAGAAATCATGCAATTTTCTTAGAAAGATGAGTCCTTAAAGAATCACTATATGTAAAAGATGACTGCTTCTCAAGTGTCATTAAAAATAAAAGTTTGACAGATGAATTGTATTTTTCCATTGGTAGAGTCATTTATATATACAGAGATTGATGAATTCAGGGTTCTGACCACTCATTTCTTGGAGTCCTAGTTAATTTGTGCAAGTTCAAGGAAGTCAGTGCAACACATCGAGACAATGTTGGTTGTGGTTTATGAAGAATGAATTAGATGGTAGACGTTCCAAGAAATATGTAAGAATGTCTACACAGAAGAGTCAGACGTTAAAAGCAAGAATTGATTTCTCATGAATACATGTGCACTTTTATTTTGCCCTTCATCCTTTGAACATATGTGCTTTGACCATTGATTTTCAAAAAGGTATACTTCCTAGTTATTAGTCCATTCTGATGGATAGACCCTCGAAGTATTACATTAATATAAGGAGCACCACCTCTCTCAGAAAAAAAAGAAAAAGTTTCCATTATATTATTATAGAAACTATAGAAAATTCATTTTGCTTAAGGAGATCAGCAATCAAAAATTCTAAGCATTTGACATGCAACTTCTTTCTGACAATAAAACAAACACCATTTTATATTTGTATAGGTAACACAAAAAGTAGTATTTGATCTCTATTCAGATAGGTTCTACCTCATTGAAAAAGTGATACTTTGGAATTACAGTCTACTCTGTACCTTGTGAAGAGAAAAAATACATATATTGATTCTCTATTGAAAGGAGTTGGATATTAGATTGTTCTTGTCATTGAGAAAGCATTTTATTCTTTTAGCAGAACTATTAGTACCATCTTCCCCATTTTATTAAGAATTTAAAACAATTATCTCATGGAAGATATGCAAGGATCAAAAAAAAGAGGCCACAAGGCCAAATGTATTTCAGGTTCTAACAGACTTAAAAAGTTCATACATCAGCAACACTATATCAAAAGGTAAATTTTTATTCTGTGTGACCTTGTGACCAATTTTTTTAAGAAAGCTTATCTTTTTGAGCACTGTTATGAACTGGAACATTCCTAGATATATAAGTGCTTATCTTAAGAAGAAAGTGATAAATGCTAAGGAAAAAATTGAATACTAGTCATTGATACAGAGACACAATATCATTTCAAAAAAACATAAATACTTTATTGTTTTCATTTACCTAGTGATTTTTCTGTGAATTAAAAAAAAGTTACATAATTATTCAACAGACATTTATAGACTCATGGGGAATGAAATATTTACAAAAATGATAGACCATTTTCCTTTACATTTATTCAATATTTCAGCCATAATATGCAATAACATTGGAGAAACTTTGGGAAAACTGATTATTTCATGCTGATAGCGCTTCTGAATTCTTGAGAACTCACACTACAGTGACTTTCTAGCATTCTGCAGATTTGTTATCTCTGGATGTTGAAGACTTCTAGGTTGGCCTAGCAATGCATAGCTATATATATCCCACTTATTTTACTTTAAAATGGAATTAAAATAGTTTATCTGATGGGAGTAGGTAAGAATTGGACTGCAACTTAGAAACCAGGAAAAATAACTTCATTTAAAGTTATCGGATTCTGAAGTTCAAACTAACAAATACAGGTTCAGTATAAACTGTAAAGAACGTGCTACACTAGACATTCTTTTCAAAAGAGAAAATAGGCCGGCCTCGGTGGCTCAGCCTGTAATCCCGCACCTTGGGAGGCTGAGGTGAGTGGATTGCCTTGAGCCCGCGGGTTCGAGACCGCCTGGGCAGGCGAAACCTCATCTCTACAATAAATCAAAAAATCAGCCGGGCGTGGTAGCGCGTGCCTGTAGTTCCAGCTACTGGGAAGGCTGAGGTGGAAGGATCGCCGGAGCCCAGCAAGTCGAGGCTGCGGTGCCAACTCAAAAAAAAAAAAAGAGAGAAAATAATAAGAATAATAAAATTTATGTAAATAAAGATGATTTTTTAAAGTGCTATCATAAATCTAAATATTAAATTTATTTAGCATTGTTTGATGCTAGAAGGTTATGTCTGTGGCAGCTGCAAATCAGTCTGAACATAGGACATTTAGAATTATATAAAATAAAATATTTTATAATCTGTATGATGTTTATTATATTAACATCATCATACCATTTAAATTGTTAAATTGTTAATCATACCAGTTTAAATTCAACAGAGTTATATTTCAAAATGTTATTTTTAGTCTGTGCTTAAGCTTAAGCTGTCTTGATATTTGAAAATAAGGCTCTGGTTAGCAACAGAATATTATAGATATTTTACTTGTGTAATTTTTTCGAATACTCTTAAATTCAACTTCCATGCAGTGATTACAGATGTAAAAATCATGAGTTCCAACCTCCAAAACCAAGTCAGACACTTAGCAAAATGAGTATGTAAACATGAATTCAAATGGGCAGCATGCCCAGAAAATAGACCAGATGGCAGCCATGACAAAAGGAAACAGATTTTTTCAAATGAATATTTCAGAAGGCTTAAAGATTAAAATGCTCAGAGTTGAAGATGGTGGTGCTGTGCTTTCCAACCCAATGCCACGCCACATATAATAGTTAATGTTTGAGAGACAAAGGGTCATATTCTTAGTTTTGCAAGTCCAACTCCACTAAAAATGAGAAAATTTTACTTAAAGAAAAGATATCTCAAAGACTAATTGATCAAAAATCTGAAGAATAATATTTGTAGCCTCAATATCAAAACAAAAATTAATGGTGCTCTTCAATCCTGGAATAATATACTCCACAATATACTCACCCATTCCTTGCAACAGTTTAGTAAAATACATGGATATTTGGTTTTTCTAGTATCATAAATGCAATTTTCCTTCAAATCATAATATCTTATTGTCTAAAAAATATACATTTGTACACACACTAGGAATATGTTATATAGATTATAAGCAACAATATGCCAGGAACAGTGACTTTTATAATATATATAAATGATAATATACATAAATGATTATTGTTTAAGCTACTGAGTTTGGGAATGCTTTATTACACAGCATTATTGTGACAACTGTTAATGACAAAATGGTATAAAAACAGACAAATACACCATGGAAATAGAATAGAGAGTCCCAAAATAAACTCTCATATACAGTATTTTAATCCTCACCGAGCCTTCCAAAAAAAAAATGCAATGGGAAAAGGGTAATCTCTTTAACAGATGTGTTGGGCCTGATGGTGTCCATGTGCAAAAAAAAAAAAAAGTTAAAAGTTTCATAAGATATGAAACTGCAAAACATCTAGAAGGAGATACAGGAAGAAGCTTAATGGCATTGTTCTTGGCGATAATTTATTGGATGTGATACCAAAAGCAGAAGAACCTAAAGGATGATTAAATAAACGGGATCAAAGCAAACCAGAAAGATGCTGCACAGTGATTGAAACAATCAACAGAGTGAACAGGCAACATACAGAATGGGAGAAAAAGTTTGCAAACCACATATATGATAAGCAGTGAATGTTCAAAATATATAGGAAGCGTGTACAAATCAACAGCAATAAATAAATAGCGTGATTACAACATGGGCGCAAAAAAAACTTGAATAAACATTTCTCTTAAAAAGTCATACAAATGGTCAACAGATAAATGAAATAATGTCCAACATCACTAATCATCAAGGAAATTCAAAACAAAACCAAAATGCGATATCACCTCACACATCTTAAGATGACTATTATCAAAAAATAAAGTATTATCAAGTATGCAGAGAAATTGAAACCTCTGTACACTGTGAATGGAAATGTAAAATTGTGCAGTGGTTATGAAAAACAGCATAAATTTTTCTTCAAAAAAGTAAAAATAGAATTACCACATGATCTAGTCATCCTACTTCTGAGTATACATCCAAAAGAACTGAAATTAGAATCTTGAAGAGAGGTCTGCACTCTCATGTTCATTGCAGCATCATTCACAATAACTAAGATTTGAAAACAACCTAAAAATCCATCAATGGGTTAATGAATAAAGAAAATGTAGTATGTACCTACAATGCAAAATGATTAAGCCTTTAAAAAAGAGAGAGAATGCTGAGATTGACAACATGCATGAACCCAGAAAGCATGATGCTAAGTGAAATAAGCCAGTTACAGAATCCTCATGGTGCCTCTTATATGAGATATCTAAAATAGTCAGACTCACGGAGAAACTCATTTCGAAATAGCATAATGGTATTTGTCAGTGAATGAGGAATGGGAATGTGAGGATTTGCTGTTCAACAGATTTAAAGTTTCATTGATACAAAATGAATAAGTTCTAGAGATCTGCTGTACAATATAATACCTATAGTTAACAATATAATATCGTGCACTTAAAATTTGCTAAGATGAAAGTCTTACACTGGTAAACGACTTTGGTAAGGTCTCAGAATACAGTCAATGTGAAAAATCAGTTGCATTTCTATGTACCAACAGCCAGCAGACTGAGAACCAAATTTTTAAAAATTCCATTCACAATACATACACACAAACACACACACACACACACACACACGCACGCACACACGCACACACACCCCTCGGCATTTATCTCACCGAAAATGTGAAAGATATTTGCAATGATTACTACTAAGAATTGCTCAAAGAAATCAAAGACAATACAAACAAACAAATGTAAGAACAGCCAATGCTCGTCCCTACCAAACTACCACATGTTCAGAATTTGAAAGAAAGAAAGAAAGATGGGCCAAACAAACAACCTAGCAGTAATACTAATAATTAACTGTTTTCTCACTTTCTTGCATTTTAAAATGTTATCAATGATTTTATGAAATTCTTAAACGTATACTGAAAATGCCAGTATTGCTAGCCTTTAGATATCTGTAATGCTAAGACTTTGCTTTGTTTTTGCTCAATGTAACATGTGAGGGTCAGATTTGGGTTTGTGATTTAAAGTCATGTTTGGAAAATGCCTTAAAACCCACAGGGTGAAAGCCAGTAGAAAAAAGTATGTATAACATGCATTAACTAGTTTGATCTAAAAACAAAAGTATTATTCCCACCAAGTTAGATTTATTTATTTATTTTATTTATTTATTTTTTTTATTTTTTCAGTAGGAGTCTCACTCTGTCGCCCAGACTGGAATGCAGTGGCCGCTCCTGGCCACCGCAGCCTCGACCTGCTGGGCTCTGGCAATCCTTCTGCCTCAGCCTTCCGAGTAGCCAGAATTACAGGCAGCGCTACCATGCCCAGCTAATTTTTTGATTTATTGTAGAAATGAGGTCTCGCCAAGCTGCCCAGGCGGGTCTCGAACCCTCAGGCTCAGGCAATTCACTCACCTCGGCCTCCCAAAGCACGGGATTACAGGCTGAGCCACCGAGCCCGGCCCCAAGTTAGATTTATTAACAAATACAATTAAATTTAAGTATTTAGCTTATGTTTTGTTAAACATACATCTAGATTCTATGAAAGCTCAAGTCATTTTCAGGCACCATTTGTCTAGGCAGCCAAATGCATTTGAATAATTAAGTCGGTTCTTTATTTTATCCTGAATCTTTTTATCTCTTCGTGCACAGAGTTAGTGTATGTCTCAAATCACTGGGGTACCACTAAGGCACTAAAACCAGCATGCCGTCATATACTACATTTTGTTCATAAAGAGGCATTTTCCACAAATGAGAATGGCACTGAGATCTTGTGGCATAGGAAAGGTGGAAATGGAAACAGAAATGTAGGCAATGGAGCCCACATTTGCTAAACTTCAATACAGCTAAGGCACTGTGCTAATAATATGAGCTCTAATAACTGCACACTACATCACTCAGAGGAGCCATAATGTTTATGGGTCTTTCAGATATGGATTTTCTTGTATTATTTCTGTTAATTAATTCCCTGTGTGAGTTTGTCTGTCAGTCCAAAAAACTAATAACCTGAGCCTTATAGGTACTTTAAAAACTAATTTGCATATCTTATTAGTGTTTCTGCTCATCAATTTACATGGTGACAAAATTTTAATTGCAAACATGCTAAAAGTATTTAATCTACAGTTTGCCAGAGATCATGGAGAAAATGGCATACTTGTTTTGTTTTTATTATTTTAGATTCAAGGGATACATATGCAGTTCTGTTACAAGGGTATATTGTGTGATGGCAAAGTTTGGGTTTCTATTGAACCCATTGGCCAAATAATACCCAATAGGTAAATATTCAACTCTTGTATACTCAGTATTTAGCTCCAGCTTATAAGTGGTTTTCTGGTGTTGCGTTAATTGGCTTGAATAATGGCCTTCAGCTGCATCCACTTTGCTGCAAGGGACATGATTTTGTTCTTTTTTATGGCTGCGAGGTATTGTATGGTGTACAATACCACATTTTCTTTATCCAATCCACTGTTGAGGAGCACCTACGTTGGTTCCATGTCTTTGTTATTGTGAATAGTTCTGCAGTAAACATGTGAGTATGTGTGTCTATTTAGTAGAACAATTTACACTCCTTTAGGTATATACCCAATAGTGGTATTGCTAGGTCAAATGGTAAATCTATTATTTTCCTTTGATAAATCTCCAAACTGCTTTCCACAGGGGCAGAAGTAGTTTGCAATCCCACCCACCATGTATGACTGTTCCTTTTTCTCTGCACTCTTATCAATATCTATTGTTTTATGATTTATTAGTAATAGTCATTGTGACTAGTGTGAGATAGCATCTTATTGTGGCTTTGATTTGTTTTTATCTAATTATTAGTGATGGTGAGCATTAATTAATTAATTTGTAGAGACAGGTTTGCTGCTGGTCTCGAATTCCTAGGCTCAAGCAATCCTCTGCCTCAGCTTCCCAAAGTACTGGGGTTACAGACATAAGCCAACACACCCAGCCTTTTTTTAATGCCATTCTATATGCCTTTGCAGACTGTTAGCTTAGCTCCTACTTGCAAGTGAGAACATGCGATAATTGGTTTTCTGTTCCTGCTTTACTTTACTTAGGATAATTGTCTTCAATTTCATCCAAGTTGCTGCAAAAGACATTATTATGTCTTTCTTATGACTGAGTAGTATCCCTTGGTATACTTACCACATTTTTATTATCAGTTGATGGACATTTAGGTTGATTCCACATCTTTGCAATTGTGAATTGTGTCACTGTAAACGTGCACTTGTTAAACTAAGAAAAGAAGAGAGAAGATTCAAATCAGCTCAATCAGAAATGAAAATTGGAGATATTACCACTGATACCGTGAAAACTCAAAAGACCATCTGAGGTCGTTATGTTTACCTCTATGCAAACAAACTAGATAACCTATGGGAAATGAATAAATCCCTGGAAACATACAACCCCCGGACATTGAATCAGGAAGAAACAGAAGCCCTGGACAGACCAATAACTAATAATGAGATTGAGTCAGTAATCAAACATCTCCCAACAACAACGAAAAAGTTCAGTACCTGTCGGATTAACAGTCAAATTCTACCAGACGTTCAAAGAAGATCTGGTGTCAAGCCTACTGAAGCTATTCCATAACATTGAGGAGGAAGGAATTCTCCCTACCTCATTCTACAAAGCCAGTATCACCCTAACACCAAAGCCAGGAAAATATACAACAAAAAAAGAAAACTCTAAGTTATATTCATAACATAAAATTATAGTTACAGATTTTTCCAGGTATAGAGCAATGTAGTTTTTGATAAAGTATGGAAGTTCAATACCATGAATATTGTGATGAAAACGTGTTCTTGTTATATAACAAAAAATCTTCTTCTTAAATTAAAAAAAAGGAATTAGTTTCAGCTATTCAGTCAAACTTTGGACTATCTATAGAAGTTTTACAGCAAAATAACAAACATATTTCATATATAAAAGTTGCTTATTTTTATGTGTCGATTCGGACATATTTATTTTCCATAAGCAGTCACATTCTCTATTAAGTATAGGATATTTCTGTAGTTTTTGGTTTTGCTAAAATCTGCTAATTTGAGGTGATGATAGTTACTTTCCATAAATGACATTCTAGGTACAAGCTTCATGTATTGTTTGCTAATTTAATTATAGTAAAAATTATTCTTAAAACAAAGTGAACCATATCTTAATATGTCATAAATTTCAAGTGTTTGAAAGTCTCCCATTAAATTTATGACATGCCCTTAACCAAAATGCCTAATTGCTTATTTTTTCATAAAAGGAAAATATTATCTTCATTAACATCCAAAATTAAGACATCTAAATATTTTGTCTACTTAATGCTGGTAATCTAGATATTTCAAAATACTTTCAAACTATTAAGAGGAATGCTTGCTTCTCTTCTTCAGCTTCTTTGAAGAAAATGAGCTACATTCTCTAAGACAGAAGTACTAGGAAGTAAACCTATACCCTCTTCTTTTATCGTCCAATCTAGGCCCCTTTACAGAATTAAAATTTGACTTATCTGATATAGTGAGGCTGGAAAAAAGAAGTGGGTTTGCCTGGTTCAAACCTTTTATCAGAGCGTGTGGTTTCTTCCCTACTTTGCCTTCTCTCCAGCAATTACAGCTGAAAAGACTCAGCATTTCTTCCTCAGACAGGTGTGAAGGCCTGTCATTCTCTGTCCGAGCTAATAGGCCTATTAGGCATGAGGCAATACAGTAATTTCTTTCATGATTTTTTGATAAATCTGCTCTGTAATTTCATTTTGGGTGGAATTTTTCTAGAAATTAGGATGGAAGTAGCATTAGGTCCTCAACAGTGACCTTAGACCCATGCAAAATTCCATTTGTCCAAATTGTTCTCAGCTGATTTCGAACTCAAGGAGGACATAACATAATTGTTATAGCCACAAACTCAAACATAACTATAACTAATTTTTGTTAAATAGTCTGGTCTCATACACCTTTTTTTTTTAAAGAATGCCACTATTCTACTCAAAGCATTTGAAATCTTTTCTGAATTTCTTGTGTAATGCCATTATGCTTTAGATTAGGACTAACTGTCAAGACATAGTCCACTTGCTACTTTCATGACATCTAATATTAACTAAAATTTTCAAGGAAATATGTTTCTGAAATTTTCTGTCCTTCTGAAGATTGAATAGATTCAGAATGAACAATGATAAACATTTTGCATTAGCAATATGGAACATCTTAAAAATTTGAGATGTTCTGAGCCACATGTGATAAAAGGGCAGATGGTGCAGAAATAGATAAAAATATAATTTCCTCACTCTTGGAATTTATAACACAATATAGCTACTGTTCTTTAATCAATATTTCCTAAACATACTTGACCATAGAACATACCACCCCCTTGATCTTTATAAAGCAAAAATTAAGAGCCATTGGAACTTTTATTTAAGTGACGATTCTTTGGAAAATATTTGTTAAAATGAGTCCATCAGAATGGTCTACTTGCTTGTAGGATTTTTGTAAACAGTAAAAGGTTGAAAGTAGCTGGAGAAGGGTGGCTTTATCAAAGTAATGGAACTATTTAAAACAACAAACCTTTTGGTTTCCTTTGTTCACCTTAATGAAACATACCACTTTGACACAGCCTTCAAGAACTTTTACAAAACCCTGAATCTAATTTTTTCCCCACAATATTTTCTGTTCATTTTTTCCAACAATAATTGTTTCCCCTCCTGGAGAGGTGACGAGGAGGGGTAGCAAAGATAAGCATAGCAAGCCACTTCCCACTGGATTAAATCATGTGTTGGTTATTTGGGCAATTAAATATTGAATGTTTTGTCTTATCTTTTCATCAGAACCTTAGCATTATAAAGTATGGTGTTTTATTTAAGTCACAAGTCGTTCTTTCTGAACAAAATGTTGTATTTGATTATAGGACAGGGAAAATCATAATAGTAAACATGGGGAAATGGTCTCCTTTTGTGAAATCAACTTGTTTCAAAGACTTCTGACTGAAGAAGTTATTGCAAATTATTTTCTGAATGGATTTTGGTGAGCATTGTCACACCTACAAAAAAATAGAATTTATTTTCAACTTTCTTTCATACACTTGATCCAGAATGAATTTTAAAAAAAGCAATGATCAGCAAGTGTCCATTGCAAAGATGACATGATAGAAAAAATCATATTTAAATAATATAAATTTAAAACATTTGTATATATTATATTGCTGTGGTAATATTAGTACACCATGAGTCTAAAATTACACATAAATTTTAAAAATTTAAGTTTAACAAGCTGTATATATTGTTAAGACTACTTCCAGTTTTAGACTGTATAGTTGTATCCATGATGTAACATATTAAGAGAAATTACAAATAATTTTGAATTATATTTGAATTACATGCTCATCATCCTTTATATTAGATATAAAGGTGGAATAGCATGACAACACATGGAACACAAATGTATGCATTATATCAAAAATGTTGTAGCGCATTACTAAATAAACAAAGAACAAGAAATTTAAAGTACCAAAACATACATATGTCAGGGGCAGGAAGTGCCCTTTTTCATTTTTGTGATGAAAGAATGAATTGAAATGCCTACTAGAGAATTTCAGCCAGGACTGCTTCACTCAAGCACTCACATATACACACAGACATGGCATGGGTGCATAATTGAAATGTTAACATGCATTTTTTAGGAAAAAAGCATAAATGCCAACATTGAAAACCATACATTTTACATGACATTATCATGTTTAGTGAACATGACTTTGGAATATAAAATTGGAAGCTAAAAGTGATCACAGAGTTTCTATCTCACTACATCAATATTGAAAACAATGGTGTTTGAACACCTTTATTTGATCTCGAGTTTTCATTTAAAGAGAAAAGTCCCACACAAATTAGGTTAGGACATATAATTTCCAAAGGAAGTTTAGAGAAATACATATTATTGAATGGAGTTAAAATGCAGCATGGATCATAAATTCAGTTGCTTTCCAGAGTCAGGAAAGTAATTAAACAAGTAAAGTGAAATCAATGAGAGATTCAGATCTTTGCAACCTCAAGAGGGCATGCCTGCTCTGAAGTGGAGTGTTACTTTGTGCTGCAGCCATGGCCAGTGGTTCCCCTGCAGAAATTTAGAATTATTGTTAACTAGAGATTTGATTTTTCAAAATACTCTAAAAATCTAATTACAAATATATGTGTGTAACCTCTTGTTGTTTAAAGTTGACAATTCATGGTTGCCTGCCTCAAATCTATTCTCCTTTTTACCAGAGTACTTGATTTCATTCAGAAATCTACTCTTTCACCCACCTACATACATTTATAGCCCATGTGCCTTGGGACCCCCTGCTTATGCTCTGAGTGGTTTGATTAGCCTAAGGGTAATTTCATTTTATTTTCTGCCAAAAATCAAATAGCGCTTAGAGTACTCTGGAACCATTATTAGCAGAGCCAGCCAGGCATGTGAACTCAGCCAGCTAATTCCAAACACGACCTTGATGAAATCATTAAGTCACTGACCAACTGACTCTGAGTCCATGCTCTTTCTTTATTGTCTTTTCTGTAAGATAATATTTTTCTTAGGGTTTAGGCCAATTTAAAAGGAGTTTCTGCAACATTTACTTAAAATTATCCAAAACGATTTAACCAACACTTAAAAACAGCAGACAGTCAAGAACCAAACCTAGTTCACAGGCCATTCAGTTATTGGCATCTAAAACACATGGAAAGACCATCTGACCATTTACATGAAACAGTGTCATGGAGGAAATTGTCTTTATTTGTGTTTTGTTTTTTTTTCCTTTAAAAACCAAGAACAAACAAAAGTGAAAATTAACTTAAATTGCCAGTACAGGAAAATTATTACTTTCCAATTCTAGTTGTATTAAAGCTTATTTAAATTCAAAGATCATGAGAATGAAGAAACTGATCATCAGTTACCGCTTCCCTGGGGGAAAGAAGTTACGGATGTCCATCTGACAATGGGTTGGGTATCATTTAAGCTAAAACTAGAGATTATAGCATATAATGTTTCAGGTCTCTTAAAACTATTTTTCTATATTATCTCAGTATTTTGCGTTTGTTCCCTATATTATGTATTAATAAGAATAAACCACAGGTTATTCAAATTGACATCTTTCCAACAATCTACAATTCAGCCTTTTCTAAACTTGTATGGAAATAAATAGGTAAGTCTCAATGATAACAAATTCTAAAATTCACATGCATACTAATGCCTAAGCATGAAGAATTTGCCTTTGATAAACTAAAGGAGATGGAAGCAGATGAAGAAAAAATTACTAAAATTTTTTTTCTTTTATAAAATAAAGAGACAACAAATAATCTCTTGGCTTAAGCAGGTGCCATATTCTATAGGAAAATTTATTTATGAGAAATTTAGATCACTTTAGTAAATATTTGTGAATATTTGGTTTTATCTATGACTTCACAGAAAATCTCTGTTTAAAAATGAAATTTAAGTTTAATATTATTTAGCAAAGAGAGTGAGAGATAGAATACAACAAGAATCATATCAGTTAGTACCTCTTTGTCATGTATGAGTGTTAGATGAGTTTTGTCAAAAGCTTAGGTAGGTGAATGAATGAATGCCAGATATGACATTAAAGGTAGATCATGTACAGCATAAATTCTGTCACACAGAGAATTAGCAATTTAGGTATCCAATAGATAAGAGGATGATTACAATTTAACTATAGACTCTTTCATTTCTGCAAAAACCTTTTTTATTAGAGAACCATTATGGTAGACAGAGTAGTACCTCCTCAAACGTGCCCACGTCCTACTTTCTAGAACCTGAGAATATGTTACCTTATATACCAAAAAGAACTATGATTATAGTTAAAGATCTTAAAATGGATCTTATTCCAGATTACCTGAAAGGGTCCAAAATAATCATATGATTCCTTAAAATCAGAGAATATTTCCTGGTTTTGATCAGACAGGGAGATATGACTATTGAAGTATGGTCATAGAGATATTTTGTTGCTGACTTTGAAGACAGAAAAAGTGGGGCACAGACCAAAAAACTTGGACAATCTCTGGAAGATG
Source organism: Tarsius wallacei (assembly GCA_963574415.1). Taxonomy (NCBI): domain Eukaryota; kingdom Metazoa; phylum Chordata; class Mammalia; order Primates; family Tarsiidae; genus Tarsius; species Tarsius wallacei. The sequence goes on from CAUYQG010082012.1 coordinate 15,230, forward strand.
GAAAAAAATTCTCTCCTAGAGCCTACAGGGGAAAAAAACAAAACAGCCCTGCTAACACTTTGATTTTAGGCCAGCAAGATGCACGCCAGATTTCTAGCCTTTAGAATGGCAAGACAATACATTTCTGTTGTTTTAAGTCACTGAGTTTGTGATAATTTATTCCAGCAGCAATTTAGAACTAACGAAACAGATTTATTAAAATTTTACTCAAAAAAAGAAGAAAATCTGAGAAAATACCAAGATACGTTTAAATAATACAGACCTTGAATGGATAGAGAGGTTTATTCAAGAAGCATTGTTCGTGCCTCTGTTGTGTTCATACGGAATAAAAGTCCCTTATCATAGTCCCTCACACTGAGGCCACAGTAACCGCTACCTGCTGCCCGTGTTCTTTTAAACTAAAATGATGGCACTTGGGTTCATGACACACTCTAAATTTATAAAATCCTTACTAAATTACTCAAACTCTAGAAAAAAACTTTTATAAAATAGTGTAATTAACTAAAGTTAAACCACCATCCTCTTATGTTGCTGCTTTAGCTACTGACTTACCAAAGAACAGGAAGGCATTCCTTTACAAGTGTTTGCCTTGAGGGTCCCGTCTCAATTTGAAATTTAGGTGCATTTTTAGCTCGACATAGCAGACATTAAAAAAACCTTCAACAGAAGCCAAAAGAGACATGACCAATGTATATAATATTTCATCAGATACAATTCTTTTTTTTTAGGGTTTTTTAGATTGTTTTATTTTATGCACAAGGAGCTAGCATGCTTCCATTGGGTGGATGCCTTGGATAATCCATTCAAGGAAGATCACTTAGTCCAGCTTAATGAAACCTGCACCCTTCTGGTATTGTCTGAAACACTGGAGGCACATGTTGAAGCTATATTTACATATCAGACCCTTTGGGTTTGAGCGGACACAGCAAGAATGTGAACTTGCTGAATTACTATCGTGCCTTCAGTACAGCTGCTTTTGACCACCTATCTTGCTCCCAGGAGTGCAACAAGACAAAAGGTTCCTGGGTAAAATTCTTAAATAGTCTTAAATAGAATGAAAATAATCATCTGCTGCTTCCCATCTCAAGCTACACCTGGCACGGTGCTGGGAAGGATGTCTGTCTCCCAGACCTTAAACAGATCTTCCACAAGCAACCGTTAGAAATCTCTGTGGACTAGCCGTAAGGCCTTGGTGATACCTGGAAAATGAAGAGAAGAAAATGGGTTGAATGACTTTGAGTCACAGTACTCTACAGTGGCTTTGATCTGGAACAGCATCATGGAAAAATGCATTTTTCTATTATTTTATTGCTAATAGGTGTTCATTGTAGAAATGTGAATAATGCCATAAAATCCTATGTAGAATAAAATTTATTAATAGATGACCTGGCATCTTACCACTAACTGTGGCATTGGTTATGTTTCCTGTTATACAGGTATTTATAAAAATAAACATGTGTATATATATATGTGTGAATTTTTTACAACATTGAGACTATTTTGTACATATAATTACTTTTTTATACTTTTGTCATATATAACATTATTGAAGGTTCTTAGAGTTATTTATACACAATTTTTAATTTAAAACCTAATGGAGTTATTATTTATTTCTCATTGTCAATTTAGAGCATTGTGTCTTTGTTGTTTCATTATTTCTATTATTTTCTAGGAATCTAACTACAAACTATATATACTAATTCTATTTTATGACTTCATAATTATTAATAGTGTCAATTTTTAAAAAAAAAAAAACTCCATTATCTTTCTATAATGATTTGAGTGAAAATGATTTGAGTAGATAAAATACATAATTTGTTTAATTTTAAAACAATTCTACAGAATTATTTGATTATTTTATTTGAATCAAATTATTTGGTTCAAATTTTAATATCTTGTGGCTATCCATTTTCTTTATAAATTTACTTCTTTATTGTCACTTTCCTCTGGGAAAAATGGAAAGGTATGTCTAATTCTGTATTATTATTACATTTACAATTTTCCTTTTAAAAATATATAAAAATATTTGCAATGTAATTCAGCTCATAAAGATTCACAATTATTTTTGCTTCATTCATGTATGACCCCTATGTTAAAATAAAATAGTTTTCTAGTGAGAGGTGTTATGGTCTAGTGGTTAAGAGCTCAGACAACCTTGGATTGAGTCCTAGTTCTACCAATAGCTTGAGCAAATGTATAACTCTATTATTTTCTCAAAATTTCTTTTCTGTAAAAATTGAATAAAGACAGTATCTACTTCACTGTGCTCTTGTGAGGATTTTGGTGGGTTTGAATACGGCAAGTTTTGAGACATAGTTTGTTTACTATTTAGCTTTAATAAACCTGTAATTTTTATCCTGATTTCTTAGATGTATGCAAATTCTTTCTACATACAGTGAATGTTATATTAAAATTAGATTATAGTCAGAGAACACAGCATGCATATGTTGGTTTCAGTCAAACATATGCTAAAATACCTATTATCTTTCTGAATTTCTGACATTCTTCTAGCAATTTAGTCTATTTGCCTCATACATTGAGATTTGAAAGCTTAGAATTATGATTTAATGGCATTTTCATTTCCATAATTTTCTAATGATCAAGACTTAGGCATTTGAATTGATAGCAGAGTAGTCTCTATAATTTTGTCTTGAGATTAATGTGTTAAAATATTTCAAAAATGTCTAAACTTGCATGCAGTAAGTCCCCTTCATACGAACAAGTTCAGATCCAAGAGTGTGTTTGTAAGTCCAATTTTGTTGGGAGCCAACCATGGAGGCCTGCCTGCTGATAAAGTCCAGAGGGCTGAAGACCCCAGGTCGCAGAGCGAACCTGGGCAGCTGAAACCCTTACTTCTTCTATTGTTTGTTATTGATGCAGCCGGAAAATTCTGTACAGTCTGAAGACTAAAAACAAAGTTCCATTTACATCATACATCTCCCCATGCTAAGAAACAAGAGAGAAATTTAAGTAAAGATTTTAAACATCATGTGTGGGTAGATAATTGCTTGATAGATTTTGTTCCTTCTGAGTGACGATTAACTAAGGTTAATTCAGAGATGTTGTTTTACCCCAACTAATTACGATTTGCATTGTAGCTTGTGAAGGAGAATGTTTATTCACAATTGTATCTATTTGAGTTTTAAATGTGAAATTCCATGTACATCTGAATGGCCATTTTAATGTCACGTCACTTTTTGCTATTTAGATTTAGTGCATATAAGATTAAAAATATAAGATTGAATTACTATAGCAGTTTAGTACGAATTTAATAAAAGAGTGTATCATATGACTTATTAGCTGGGAGTTGATGACCTTTTGAAACTTGGAGCAGCTTTAGGCAGCAGGGATTTTCTTTTAAGCTTAAGAAGATAACAGTAGATTAAGTGCTTTAAATAATAAAGGAGAACTGCCTACTTTAGTGATCATGGGATAGTGATGCTTTCAAGAAGGCATTAATATGTAAAAGAATGCGCATAGAAATGGTCTTTTGGAGAACATCATGCATGAACTATTTGCTCTGTTTTTTATCTTAGATAAAGTTACTGATTGTGTTTAGATCTAAGAATTTTTTATAAAATTACTTCCCTGTAAAAAGGGTATATAAGCTCACTGTTAACTGGCAATAAACGGCATCTGTCCTGCTTACAACAGAGTCAGTGTCTGTTTTCTCTCCTATGCTGACGCCGTTCCTCCTTCAGGAGACCCTGAACCCTGCTGGAGCAAGACTCCGGCACAATTTGTTTATAAATCCAACAAAGTTAACCTAGGTACCCAACTAACAAAATAGGGCTATATAGTACTGTACTATAATAGGTTCATAATACTTTTCAACACAGTACTTAAAAAGCAAACACAAAAAATAAAAGATTTTTAATCTTAAAGTACAGTACCTGGAAAAGGACACTAATACAATACAGTGCAACAGCTGGCATGCAGGGGCTGGCATCCAGTGAATGGGCAAGAAGAGTTCCTGACTGGAGGAGAGAGAGGAGGAGGGAGATGGTAGAGCTGAAGAACTGTCAGCAATAGAAGATGGAAGACAGGCTGCAATTTCACTCCTGCCTAATGTTGATAACACAGGTTCTCGTTCCTTGCTGGATTCAATTCCCTCTACCCTCTTGAAAACATGATTCAGTGAGTAACTCTTTTTTCTCATCATAGATGTCAAGGTAGCACTGGATGGCATTCCAAATGGCTGCTGTAACCTTTGTGTACTGTTCTATGTTCTGGTTCCTGTGCTCAAAAAATAACAGTGCCTCCTCAATAATGCAAATACACATTCACATCTTTGAATGTTCACAACTTGAAGGTTTCTATGTAGGTGACTTACGTACTGCTTGCTCCATTTCAGACATTTTTTTTGGCAAGACAGCTAATGACTTTCACTTAAGCATCTAAAGGAGAGAAATGAAGCAGAATAGGTGCCATCGGAAATTGGAGAATGTGTTTTGTGATCTATGGAGAATGAAGAAGGAGAAGAAGAAGTAATTGCTGAGATTGTTTTTGGAGAGTGGTGATAGTTGAGAGACAGGGGAGCCAAGGAACAAAGTTTCCAGAAAGAGGATTTTTTTTTCTAGGATTGTAAAATGAGATCAAAATTTTTTTTAAACCACTGAATTTATTTCTTAAAAGTGTAAATTCATGGGTGGTTTGATAAAATCAAAATGTAAGTTGGAGGTAATCTGAGCATAGCAACCAAAGACTTATTTTGTTTCTTAGAAAACTTGACATTGGGAAGAGTCTAGAAGAGTTGCAGCTTAGCCATCAGGATGAATAGGATGAATGACCTTCAGGGATTTAGACAATGAGACATAGAGGACTTAAAGAACAATGTTGTAGCTCATAGGCATTAGCGATAAAGGGGGGTATAAAGCTGAATGTTCCTGAGCCAGTAAGATGAACATACAGTACACCCAGGTCCTGCAGTAAGCAAGTTAAAAAGCAGGGTTCCATCATACATTGAAGAAGACTACAAATTAATGTTCTAAAAATATGAGAAAAGTTCATGGGAACTGCCAGGGATTGGGGCATATAACATTAATAAGGTACCTGATCTCAAACCAGGCAAAGAGGGGACCAAAGGGAGGCCAAAACTTTATCTGTACAATTACTGCTTGTATATCTAATCCTGAATTGCACCCCACATCTTTAAAATAAAAATAATTACAAAAATAAAATAAAATGAGTTTTTAATTCTTATCTCATCATTAGATAAGACTTGTGCTCTCCAAGCAAAGAATTATAAACACAGAAATTTAAATGGGTTAAAAATCCATTTTCAGCATTATCTACAGAATTCATTTCTTTAGAAAGCCCAAGCCAGCCGAGCTCAGTGGCTCAACCTATAATCCCAGCACTTTGGGAGACCAAGGCGAGTGGATTGCCAGAGTCCACTAGTTCGAGACCAGCCAGGGTAACTTGGCGAGACCTCGTCTCTACACAAAAATTTATCTGTAATAAATCACACCTGTAGTTCTGGCTACTTGGAAGGCTGAGATGGAAGGATGGCTGGAGCCCAGCAGGTAGATGCTGGGGTGGCCATGAGCATGCCTTGGCGACAGAGTGAGATTCCAACTCAAAAAAAAAAAAAGCCCAAGCTAAGTAAATAATTGAAATTTTTAAATAGAGAATAAAGCTTTTATTGATAATTATGAGGCCTTCTTTTTTGGAAATTCTCTTGGGAGTTTGTTTATCCTGTTAGATTAGGGAATAAGCAGTTTAAAAGGCTGCAAATTATACATTATTTAAAATTATGGGAGATCTTTTGCTTCCAAATTTGTTAGATGCAATTGACTGTGAAGAAGAACAATGAACTCTTGCCAGAAATTATGCTGAAGCTTTGTGAACACATTTCCTTTTGTATTTCAGATCAAGTTACCTCTGTGTCTATAAAATGTACATAATGATCTGGAGCCTACAATGTGCTAGCAAAAATAAAAGAAGCAAAAGTAATTTTATAGCAGCCTAGAAATAATGGTATCCAAATGTTTTGAGGTTAGGCATCTACTATCTATCTTAATATTATTATAATAGAAATAGACTATGTCTCAGTTAAGGTACAGCTAGTGTGTAAAAAAACAACAATTATGTTAACAAAGAGAAAATTTAATATAAAAATTTATTTTTGAGTTTTTAACGGAATATTGTTAGAGAACAGAAAAGGCAAAACAGAAACACAATGGTATCATTGAGATAGCACAGAAAGAAGGTCCACCTCTGGGGAAAGGGAAGAGTTTGGGGGGACGAATGAGTTTGTCATTTGAAAACATAGAGACACTTGGAAGGAAATGCCCTAGGGCTGGCACTCAGACCTCTGAGACAGGGATGCTGGTCAGCTCTTATTGGTGCTCAGGAAATTGTAGGTGAGGCCTGTGGAGCTAGAACTTGACATCTGAAGAGAAGCCATCAAGATGGGGAAGAGTCTGGTTCAGGGAGCGCTGGGAAGCCAGTAAATTAGAATCAACTACTGCTGCTTTCTGGATTCAAAAAGAATTTCTGTGGTATGTCTGACAGGGACAGAAACAAAACACAGAACAGCCTCTCTTTCTTCCTCCTGCTCAACCTTTGTAATTCTTTTTTTGTTTTTACTTTTAAATTTTTTTTATTTTAAAGATGTAGGGTACAATTCAGGGTTAGGTATACAAATGGTCATTGTACAGGTACCCTTGTTGATGAAGTGCGTCCCCTCTTTTCCCAGGCAGATTCCCACTACTGCCAATCCCCCCTCCCCGTCCCCTCCCCACAAGAGTAAAGTCAAACAGACAACTAAACTAAAAAAGAAGAAACAGAATTTTAGTCCAGCCATACAAGCTGAATATATGGGTGGGGGGTTTGAAGCTGCAAGATGACAGCTTAGTAACTGGCAGTGGCATAAAGAAGAAAAGTGGCACAGAGTTTGTGGAACTAGGGAGAGGCAATAAAAATGTATGTCAGTCAACAAAATGACCAGGCGGGTAAACCCATTTGTAGAATGAGGACATAGGAAAGAGATCCTGATTACATGTAAATGCAAATTTCCTCAAGTTAAGTCTCCTCATATAACATGGTACAATTGCTTACCATCAAGATTCAGAGAAGTGGACCTGATACAAATGAAGCATCATTTATGCATTCCATTTATTCAGATTCATTTATATTTGAATGGGAAGGAAGAAGAATTTAGACCAATGTAGGTCACAACTTTCTACTTTTTTAGCATACCCCCTAGGAGAGCAAAAGATAGGTGGTGACAGTGTCAGTAGTAGTAAAGGAAACAAAATCCTACTGAGAGAAGAAAAACTGGTTCCCAGGAGTATACACACACAACTCTTTCAAGGAGCTAGGTGTAACTAGAACCTAACTTGCTGGATTTCTTTCCAAACTGTCATCAATTTTTAAATAATAATTTATCATATAATCATCAAATAAACTCCTCTTTTCATTTAGTTCCTAGTCATTATTTTATCAGTTTTAAATACTTTATCTTGTAAATGTTAGGATTTCTTCTTGATTTTATCTATTTTAAATTTTTGACCTACTAATGGATGCTTGCCCAGAGCACATTTTTAATTACTATGATTTTTACAATACATTTTCATATGTAGTAGGACATTTTCTTTTGTTGATTTTTTTTTTCTGATTTTTTACTTGTGTATACTTCCAGATAAATTTTAGAATAACTTTGCAAAGGCTACAAAAATTTCCAGGTGTGGTAACTCATGACTGTAATCCCAGCACTTTGGAAGGCCGAGGTGAGAGGATTGATTGAGCCCAAGTCCAAGAGTTCAAGACCAGCCTAGACAACATAGTGAGACCTCGTCTCAACTAAAAAAAATTTAAAATTAGCCAAATGCGGTGGCACGTGCCTTCATTCCCAGCTATTTAAGGCTAAGCCAGGAGAGGCACCTGGGCCCATGAGTTTGAGACTTCAGTAGCCGTGATCATGCCACTGCACTCCAGCCTGGGTGGCAGAGTGAGACTCTAACTCAAAAAAAAAAAAGGGCACAGGAGTTAGATGTTGAATGTTGAAAATTTGGTTGGAAATGTTTTCAACATTTAAATCCTTTTTGGAAAATATGAAGATCTTTAAATATATGGTAACTACTACTATCCATTAACACATTTTATGTCATGCAGTAAATTTCTGCTACTTTTTAATATATATTAAATATGTATTTAATATATAAATATATATAAATAATATTTTATATAAAAATATATAAAAACATTGTATATTAAACTCACTGCTAGATTTGTGTTTTGACATGATTGTGAATTAAAATTTAAGTATTAATTCTTGCTATTGATTAAAATGGAAAAATTACAGAACTCTTTTTTTGTTTCCAATTTCTTGGCTTTTCTAAAATCAGCAACATTCCTTCTTGTACTTTAAAATAATTATGTCTATTAATTTTAATTTCTTCTTAATTATAGTTGCTGGAAATTATTTCTGTCTAACTCATTTTTCTACAACATATTTACTTTAATTTATTTATTAAATTTCATATCATTAAGACTTGCAGGAAAGTTGCATAATTAGTATAATGAGAATCTGTAAATTCACACAACTGACATAAAAACACATATTACAGTGCTTAACATTAAAACTAAGACATTAATATTTGTTTAATACTGTTAACTAAACTTCAACTTTGTTTTCATATTTTATTTAGTGGTTTTACTAATTTTCTTTTTTGTCCCAAGATCCAGATCAAGATTCCATATTGTATTTAATATCATGTCTCCTCCAACGAGTGACAATTTCCCACTCTTTTCTTGTCTTTGATTACCTTAAGACTTTTGAAGAGTTATTGTTAGTAACTTTATAGTGTCCCTGAATTTAGGTTTGTCAAATGTTTTCTCATGGTTGGATTAAGGTGATGCCTTACTGGAATGAAGTGCATTATATCAGAGGGTACTTTATGTTGATATCTTATTACTCATCTGGCAGTTAGATTTAATATATGTATATATATATTTGTTGAAGATATTTTGGAATTGTACAAATATCCTATTTCTCCTTAAACTCTTTGCTCACTAATTATAGCATTCTTCAATGAATCTTGACTGCAGCAATTATTACTGAGGTAATTTTCATGATGATTACCTATTTCCTCTGTTTTTGCCTGCTCAGACTGCCATAACAAAATACCACTAATAAGATGGCTTAAACATTAACTTATTTTCTCACAGTTCTGGAGACCACAGTCCTATAACAAATGTGTTTTCAGGGTGGGTTCTGGTGACACCTCTCTTCCTGCTTGCAGACAGCTGCATTCGTACTGTGTCCTCACATGGACTTTCCTCTGTGTGTTTGCAGAGAAAGAGATCTCTGGTGTCACTTTCCCGTCTTAAAAGGACACCAATCCAACTGGATTAAGTCCCAACTTTATGACCTCATTTAGTGCTGATTATCTCTTTAAAGGCACTATTTCTAAATATAGTCAAATTTGAGATTAGGAATTCAACATAGGAATTTTGGAGGGACACAATTCGGTCCATAACATTCCCATTTCCTAGACATGAATTAGCTATAATTCTTCTGTAAAAATGTTGTCCTTTATAGATATTGAATTAAGGATATTTATTTTATTCTTTTTTGTATGTTATTTTTATATTATATATAATCTAAGTACATTATGATTATATTTTTTGTATATTATTCTGTGAGTTACCACCCAATACCAATGCTATTTCACTCTGGAAATCATTCCAGCTTTGGCAGTTGGGAGTTCTAACTTCCTATATATCTTTTATTTAATTATAGATATGTCATATGTATATGTGTAAATAGATAGATGGCTATAAATTCAAAATTGTTACCAGAATAAGCCTATACATCAATATGTATCTAACATTCAATGGACTATTTTATTTCTAAATTCAAGTGTTCATCTTTAGAAAGATGTATTTTTATATTTGTTAAACGTGTGTTATATATGTAACATATATATGTTATATATTGACCAATTTTGTCACTATTGAGTTGTTTATCTTTATGAGAAAAATATGTAATTAGAAAGTTCTTTTATGATTTCTAAATCTATCAAAATTTTTAGCCCTTTCTTTTGTATTATTCCGGGTGATGCCTAGAATTTCTCCTCCATATAAATAATCTGTTTGTGTCAAATAAATTCTACTTTTAATGTAGATTTTAAATCTGCCATCTTTTAAAATTCTATGTATTTTTCATTTGATGCCTTTAAGTATGAGTTTAGAACAGTTACTTTAGGCATGTACTTATATTTTAATTTAATTTCTTCCCAATCTTTGGCAACTGAAAGGAGCAGCTAGAAATGATCAAGACAATTATATCCTTTTCAAATAAGACTGTGGTAAGTTGAATAACCCCTCCACAAAAATGTCCATGTCATAATTTCCCAAATATGTAAATATGTTATCTTAAGGGGCAAAGGAGACTTTTGCTAATATGATGAGGTTAAGGATCTTGACTTCTATGTAGATGATATTTTCAACACTTTATATATTGGAGTCTAACTGTAAAGTTTTTGCTCTATAATGATGTTCTAATTAAGGTCTTATGCGCTGTCTAAATAAATATGCTGGCATATGAGAAAAAATGCAGTTCAAATTTAGAAATATTCCATAAGTATCAAAACCATCAAAAGTGTGTCTAACTTAAAATTAATAAACATTTTGAAAATTAATTAATGTGATTTATCACATTAGCAAGAAAGGGAAAAAATCACATGATCATATCATTGAATGCAGAAAAGATTTGACAAAGTCCAGCAGCCATTCATGATAAAAACTTTCAGCAAACTAGAAATAGTGGGCAACTTTCTTAACTTGATAAAGAACACCGAAAAAAAAAAGAAAAATCCTAAAGCTAGCATCATTCATGATGAAAAACTGAAAGCTTTCCTGGTAAGATCAGGAACAAGGCAAGAAAGATCCCTTTAACCACTGTATTTCAATAACATAATGAAAGTCTTAGCCAATGCAAAAAGAAAAAGTGAATAAAAGTTACATTCTTTCAGAAGAAAGAAACAGAACTGCCTTTGTTCATATATGGCATGATCTTCTACATAAAAAACCTGAAGGAATTGACAAGAAGACTCCTAGAATTAATAAGCAATTAAAGCAAAGTTGCAGAACACAAAATTAATATGCAAAAGTCAATCTGTATCTTATACACCAGCAATGAGCAAATAGAATTTGGCATAAAATGTATATTATTATTCACATTTCCACCCTAAAATTTAAATACTTAGGTATAAATCTAACAAAATATATACAAATTTATTGGAGAAAAATTACAAAACTAATGAGACATATCAAAGAAAAGCTTAGCAGTTGGAGGAATAGTCCATGTACATAGATAAGTAGAGTCCATATTATCAAGATGACATTTCTTCTAAAAATCTATAAGACTTAATGCAATTCTAATTAAAATCCTAGCAAGTTACTTTGTGAATAGTAACAAATAGATTCTAAAGTTTATATAAAGAGGCAAAGTTCAGAGTGGCCAACTCAGTATTGAAGGGGAAGAACAAAGTTGAAGACCTTGACCTTAAGATGTACTATAAAGCTGTAGTGTGGTCCTGTCAAAAGAATAGACAAATAGATAATGGAGCAGAATAGAGAACCCAGAGCGCGAGCTACAAAAATATATTCAATTGATATTTGACCAAGAAAATAAGACAATACAATTGAGAAAAGTTAGACTCTTAAATAGATGGTGCTGGAACTAAACATCCACATGCAAAAAAAATGAATCTAGACACAGACCTTAAACCCATCACAAAAATTAACACAAAATGTATCATAAACCTAAATGTAAAACTACAAAACTCCTAGACGATAACATAAAAGAAAACCTACATGAGCTTAGGTATAGTGGTGACTTTTCAGATACAACACCAAAGGCATGATCCATGAAACAATTGATCCATTGGAATTGACTAAAATTAAAAATTCTTTTTTAATTTTAGAGTTGTGGGGTACAACTGAGGATTTACTAAGTAAGTAGGATGGCATGCAGACTCACTCAGTTTGGGCTTCCAGATGGCCCTGTCTCCCCCTAATAGTGAACCAGGTACCCAGTGTGATGCCGTGTGTCCCTCTCTCTACTGCCTCCATCTCATAGCAGTGACCAGTGTCTGCCAGTCCCACCCTTGTGCTTGTGTGACCAGTGATCAGGCCCACTTGTGACTGAGAACATGCGATATTCAGTTCTTTGTTTCTGTGATGGTTCACTTAGTATGATGGTCTCCAGCTGCAACCAAGTTGCTGTGAAGGCCCTGATTTTGTCCTTCTTTTTTTTAAATTTTAATGTAAAGATGTAAGGTACAATTCATGGTGAGGTATACAAATGTTCATTATGCAGGTACCCTTGTTGATGAGGTGTGACCCTCCCTCCCCAGGCAGTTTTCCACTACTGCCAATCCTTTTCTTATAGTATTATAATAATTGTTCAAGGTCTGCTTGTGAGTGAGAATATGTGATACTCAGTTCATTGTTTCTGTGATAGATCACTCCGTGTTATAGAAGCTAAGTTCATCTCTGTTGCTATGAAGTTCATAATTTTGTCCTTCTTTGTGACTGCATAATATTTCATCATGTATATGTACCACATGTTTTTACCCAGTCCTCTTTCATTGGGCAGCACAGTTGGTTCCATGTTTTTGCTATTGTGAATAACGCTGCAATAAACATGCATGTGCAGGTATGTTTTTCATAGAGTGATTTGAGTTCCTCTGGGTATATTCCCAGAAGGGAGATTGTGGGGTCATATGGAAGGTCAATTTATAGATCTTTTAGGAATTGCCACACTGTCTCACCAACAGCGTAGAAGTGTTCCCATTTCACCACATTCTCTCCAGTGTCTGTTGTTTCTTGAGTTATTAATGATGCCCATCCTGACTGGAGTTAGGTGATATCTCAGTGTGGTTTTTATTTGCATTACCTTGGTCACTAGCGAGGCTGAGCATTTTTTCTTGTATCTGATGGCTACTCATTTGTCTTCTTTTGAGAAATGTCTATTCATCTCTTTTGCCCACTTTGTAATGGGTCTGCTTGGTTTTGTGGGGTTTTTTTCAGCACACTAGTACATTGTAGATCATAGATGTTACGCCTCTGTCAGGTATACAGTTAACAAATATTTTTTCCCATTCTGTGGGTTGTCTTCATGTTCTCTTTATGGTTTGTTTGGCTTTGCAGAAGCTTGTCAGTTTGATGAGTTCCCACTTGTCTATCTTAACTCTTATGGCATGGGCACTTGGGGTTTTGATCAGGAATTGTTGCCAATTCCAATTTCCATGAGGGTGTCACCTCTAAAGTTCTTATAGTTTGAGGTTTTAAGTTTAGGTCTTTGATCCATTTAGAGTTGATTTTTGTGTATGGTGATAGGTAGGAATCTTACTTTAATCTTCTGTACATGGTCAGCCAGTTTTCCCAGCACCATTTACTGAAGAGGTTCTGTTCTCCCCAGGGGTTGGTGGTGGAGGCTTTGTTGAAGATGAATTGGTTGAGAAATTGAGAAATTTGCTTCTGGAATCTCTACACAGAATGGAAAACTAGATTTAAAAAAAGGATGACCTCCTCAATTGACTGCCTTCTGGAAACACATCTCAATAGAAAGAACTCTCACAGTCTCAAAGTTAGAGATGGAAAACAAGTTTACAGGTAAATGAAACACAAAAGAAAGCAGGAGTCATGGTCTTAACCTTTAAATTAACAAAAATTTTTAAAGCTACAGAAGGACACTATATAACGATAAAAGGCTAAATCCATCAACAAGAAATATCCATCCTAAACACGTATGCACCCAACACAGGAGCACCAGCTTTTATAAACATACTCCAAGATCAACCACATCCTCAGCAATAAATCAAGCATAAACAAATTCAATAAGAAATACTGCCATGCACCTTCACAGACCACAGCGGAATAAAAATAAATATCAACACCAACAAAATTTCCCCCAAACCCGCAAAGCCATAGGCACTAGATAGCATGATGCTGAACAACCCCTGGGTCAACACAGAAAACAAAGCAGAAATTAAAAGATTTCTGGAAACAAATGAAAATGTAGAAACATCTTACCAAAACTTCTGAGATGCCATGAAAACAATACTAAGAGGGGAATTCATATCTCTATGAACACACATCAAGAAAATGGAAAGGTCGCAAGTTAACAACCTAAAAAATCACCTAAGGGAGCTGGAAAAACAAGACCACCAAAACCCTAACTTCAGCAGAAAAATCCAGATCACCAAAATTAATGCCCAAATACAAGACATGGAAAACAAAAATATCATAGAAAGAATTAACAAAACAAAAAGGTTGTTCTTTGAAAGGAAAAACAAGATTCATAAATGCCTAGTCAGATTGACCAAGAAAAATGGAGAAAAAGCCCAAATAAACATAATAAGAAATGCAAAAGATCAAATCACAACTGACCCTGAAGAAATGCAAAAGATTATCAGAGATTATTATGTGCATTTGTATGGAAACAAACTTGAAAAACTAAAAGAAATAGATGACTTTCTGACATCATACAATCTCCCAAGTTTGGAACAAGAAGAAATTCAGATCCTAAATAGACCAACAACAACCCAGGAAATTGACTTCATCTTAAAATGACTATCTACAAAAAAATGCCCTGGACCTGAATTTCCAGTGGACTTCTAAAAAACATACAAGGAGGAGCTGATACCAATCCTATTGTAAGTATTCCAGGCAATGAGAAAGACGGAATTCTCCCCAAATCACTTTATGAAGCTAATATCACTCTGATACCCAAAACAGGTAACGATCCAACAAAGAAACAGAACTACAAACCAATATCCCTGATGAACATAGATGCAAAAATTCTCACCAGATTCTAACAAATTGAATCCAGCAACACATCTCAAATATCATCTACCGTGACCAACTAGGCTTCATCTCCGGAATGTAGGACTGGTTCAACATTTGCAAGTTCATACACGTAATTAAATACACCAATAGATGTAAAAACAAGAACTACTTGATTATATCATTAGATGCAGAGAGTTTTTGATAAAATCCAGCACCCCTTCTTGATAAATACCCTTGAATACCAAGGCATAGATGGAACATACCTCAAAATAGTAAGAGCCATCTACAAGAAACCCACAGTCAACATACTGCTACATGGACAGAAATTGGAACTATTTCTCTTGAAAACTGGAACATGACAAGACTGCCTGGTCTTACCCCTCCAATTCAATATAGTGCTGAAGTTTCCAGCTAGAACAATCAGACAAAAGACGGAAATCATGGTCATCCAAATAGGAAAAGTAGAAGTTAAGTTATCCCTCTTTGCAGATTACATGATCTTATACCTTGAAAACCCAAGATAATCTGTCAAAAACCTCTTCACACTGATAAAGGACTTTGGCAAAGTCATAGGTTATAAAATAAACGTGCAAAAGACAATCACATTCTTACACACCAACAATGAACAGAGAACCAAATAAAAAGCACAATTCCATTCACAACAGCCACAAACAAAAATGAAATACATTGGCATCTTCCTAATCAGAGAAGTGAAAGACCCTTACAAAGAAAACTACAAAACAGTGCTCAAAGAAATCAAAGAAGACACAAATAAATGAAAAAATATTCCATGTTCATGGATTGGAAGAATGAACATTGTAAGATGTCCATCCTACCAAAGGCAATCTACAGATTTAATGCAATACCCATAAAATTACCAACATCACTCTTCTCAGACCTGGAAATGACAATACGGAAATTCATATGGAAACATAAAAGACCATGAATAGCCAAAATAATTCTTAGCAAAAGAAACAAAGCAGGAGGTTTCACACTTCCAGACTTCAAGCTCGACTATAAAGCTACAATAATCATAGCAGCCTTGTATTGGTACAAGAACTGACATATAGACCAATGGAACAGAATAGAGATTCTGGAAGCAAAACCTCAATTTCTCAACCAACTCATCTTTGACAAATCCCCCACCAACAACCAATGGAGAAAGGAGGACTTACTCAGTAAATGGTGCTGGTAAAACTGACTGACCACATGCAGAAGATTAAAACTTCTATCACTATACAACCTATCATTATACGCAAAAATCAACCCTAAATGGATCAAAGACCTAAATTTAAAACCTCAAACTATAATAATCTTAGAATAGGCCAGGTGCAGTGACTCAGTCTGTAATCCCAGCATTTGGGGAGGCCAAAGCTAGAGGATTATCTGAGCTCAGGGATTTGAGACCAGGGATTTGGTGAGACCTCATCTCTACAATAAATAAAAATAATAAGCCAAGCGTGCTAGCACATGCCTGTAGTTCTAGCTAATTGGAAGGTTGAGGCAGAAGGATCACCTGAGCCCAGAAGGTCAAGGTTGCCGTGGCCAGGAGTGTGCCACTGCACTCCAGCCTGGGCAGCAGAGTGAGAATTTGACTCAAAAAAAGGATAAAAGACTCCTAGAAGAAAATGTAGGAAACACACTTACGGATACTGGAACAGGCAACCAATTCCTGATCAACTCCAAGTGAATGCCATAAAAGATCAGATAGACAAGAGGGAGTGACGCAACCAGGAGTAAGGAGATAGTGGATGAAGTAGACTGAACTGTGGCATTAAGGGAGGCATGCTTTGCTTTAAACAATCTCCCAAGCAGTCAAGAGCTATTTGCAGTCTGCTTTTAAATTGTTACCCTAGCTGGGCTCGGTGGCTCAGCCTGTAATCCTGCACTTTGGGAGGCCAAGGTAAGTGAATTGCCTGAGCCCGCGGGTTCGAGACCCACCTGGGCAACTTGTTGAGACCTCATCTCTACAATAAATCAAAAAAATTAGCCGGGCATGGTAGCGCGCACCTGTAGTTCCAGCTACTTGGAAGGCTAGGCGAAAGGATCGCCAGAGCCCAGCAGGTCAAGGCTGCGGTGACCGGGAGCGGCCACTGCACTCCAGTCTGGGCGACTGAGTGAGACTCCAACTCAAAGAAAATAAATAAATAAAAATAAATTCTTTCCCATGCGTTTTACATTCTCTCCCTAGACAAAGGTCCACCGCATACGATAATTACCAAGGCCTGCTGATCTGCTACTCAATGTTTCTCATTTCTCTCTACTACTTCCAACCCTCCCTGGCTGCTTTAGTATAGTGGTGATTTTTTTCTCCTGGCTAGCTGCAATTCCTTGCTAGCTCATCATCCAAAACTTGCTCATTTTCAACACTCACAGTCATTAGAATCATCTTCTCTAAGTCTGAATTAGAGCAAACCACACTAGCCTGCCACTGATCGTAGATGAGACAGGAAGTTTTTTCCATGATTTTAAGGCTAAAATGGCCATATTCTTTTTACCAATCCACATTTATCTTTTGCTATTCCCCTCCTGGTGATCTTCCTCTTACCTTGATGGACTTCTCCCAGTTCTGTGAAGAACCTGAGCTCTTTTCTACCTTAAGGTTTTCCTTTGGCTGAAACTTTCTCCTACAGAGGTAACTTGACCAATTTCTCATCCTTGAGGTTCCAGAAGGGTCTTCCATAACTTCATTAGGAGACTTTTTTGAGCTTTGTTGGAAGGGTACTTTCTCTTGCTTCTAGAATTATAGAAAATAAGATCAACTATCTTAGGTGGCAAAACCATGAATGCAATAGAGCTCATCTGGAGGTAAGATCCATAGTATTAGCATCCAATGTCTCTTAAACTAGTACTAGAATTTTCAGCAAATTTTGATTTTTTTATGCCAACTTAGTATCAAATAGGCTAGAAGTAAATATATTTCATTTTTACAACACTAATATACATGGTTGGCAAAAGATTTCAATTCAGATATTTATTTTCTCAATACTAAGAATAAAAGAAGGAATAAACTAAATTCCTGTTTTTAATTCTTTGTTTGGAATCATCCTTTAATATTACATGTATATTTGACGTATCAAATAAGTTCCCAAATTATATTAAGATGAGTCATTTTGTCTGCTCTCAAAAAGTTCACTATCTAATGGAAAAGCAGAAATAAAGGCAGTAACCAAACAACAGAATACCTAACAATAAGGAACACAAAGAAGCAACACACTTACGTCTATGTGAGGCCGCCAAAAAAGATTTCACAGAAATAGTCATATTACTTCTTATAGGAGGAGAAGACTGGCCAGGCGCAATGGCCCACGTCTATAATTCCAGCACTTTGGGAGGCCGAGGTGAGAGGATTGCCTGAGCCCACGGGTTCGAGACCAGCCTGGTCAACTTGGTGAGACCTTGTCTCTACAATAAATCACACACCCCCCAAAAAAATTAGCTGGGCATGGTGGTGCATGCTTGTAGTTCCAGCTACTTGGAAGGCTGAGGCAGAAGGATCACCTGAGTCCAGCAGGTTGAGGCTGCAGTGGCCAGGAGTATGCCACTGCTCTCCTGCCTGGGTGACAGAGTGAGACTCCAACTCAAAAAATAAAAACACTGGAAACAAAAAGAGAAGAATACCTACATACATGATCAGGATATTGAGCGATAACTCAGAATACATGCTTCTGCAAAGGGTACACATTGTGCCAGCATATTAAATATAAGGGCATGAAGCATTGACAAGTAGCCTCAATATTTTCTGTTTCAAACAGCCCAATTTGGAGTGGTTTTCATTTCTTTCTCCCATCTGGTCCCACTTAGTATCTGCTGCTTCATAACTCCTCTATGTGAACACTGGGTTACTCTAAGACAAAGAATGAAGGTTGGAAGCCAGACTTGTTTGTGGAAATCGAGGGCCAGTGAGGTATCCGAAAGATGAGAGACTTATAAATAGGAATCCATATATGTCTTCAAAAAATGTTAGGTCTCCAGTTTTGTACTTCAAAAAATTGCCTTGCAAACAATCACTTCTTGCTTTTATTATAACTTAGAATTTGATCTTGTGTGTGCTGACAACACTCCATGGTAGTAAGCTAGGTATGTGCTAATAGTTTTTGAGGTTATTAGGATATTATCTGTCAGTAGATAAGGCACCAAGGTATTCATTTTCAGAATCAAAAACACACAGAGGGCAATAGTGTACACTATGAGTTTCATATTGTTATATTATCATTAAGATTAATTCCAAAAATATACTTGCTTATAAAATTCTAATTAGTATGATTAGTGGGGAGCTGGAAATAATTATTTCAAATCTCATAAGGGCTTATTTTGGAAAATAACCAACTGTAGAATAAGAAATTGCCAAATGAGTCCTTCAAAATAATAAAATATTTTTTATTTGAATTCTGCAAAATATATTATTTGTCAGATTCAAGGACAGTACATTGAAAATTACTTTGTAGAAGTTTTCTAAGAATAAAATGATATGGGTAAGGCCTATACAGCAGGAGAAATTTAAGAAAAAAATAGACAAGTGAACCAATTTAAAACCAATCAGGATCTATTTGAAATTTAATTATAATTCAAACTGGCTCTAAAATTTAGTCCAAGAGTTATGACTAGTGATAAAAATGAAGAATTATTTTAATATTCATTAATTTAAAACCAGCAAATGCTAACAAATTATTTATAGACTTGTGCATATCAGTCGACCATTCTCACAATAATATATATAACATACAACTATGAAACTCCAACAGTGTACAATGGGAAACATTTATTACTCATTCACTTCACTCAAGATCTGCTGAGGGTCAAATTCAGACAAATTCAAGAGAGCTTTTATTCAGATTGTGGGATTAGTTGGGGTTTGCACCATGTGCCCCCCATCCTGAGATCCATGGGCTCAGGATATGCCCGTACCCAGGATATGGATAGTGACAGAAATGCAAGAGACTAAATCAAGCCAAATAAGTTCTCTTCAACACTCAGTTTTATACCCACAAACAACCCACTGGCCAAAACAAGTCATGTGGCCAAGCTCTGCAATAATGGGATGGGAAATGGTATTCAGATCACCATGTGGCTACAGCAAGGGTGGGAATGCAAAATCTGGCTACTGGGAAATAAATATTGGAGATTGATAATTAAAACTGCCAACACCTTAATATTCTTTTATCTCTAAGAAGAAAAGTTTACATATATTTTTAGGATAATTTGGTTTATAAAAATTGTGTTTCTAAGAATTAATACATATAGATATCAGTAAATGCCCTAAACATACAACAGAAATGCTTGGAAATAAATAAATGCATACATACATACAAGCATGTGTGCATAAATTATTGTTGTCATCTTAGAAAGAGTGCAAGATGACATCTAAAGAAAATAAAGAAAACAATATGACTAAATAGATAAGAACACATCATATAGAACTTTTGAAAAACATCAAAATATATGGAATGAGGAAAAGAATGGAAATAAATTGGACAAAATTGAGATAAGTGAGAATTATTTTAAAAGTAATACTTTTTGTTTGTGTCTTCTCGGATTTCTTTGAGCAGTGTTTTGCAGTTTTCACTGTAAAGGTCTTCCACTTTTTTGGTTAGAAAGATGCTGAGATATTTCTTTTTGTCTATGTGTGTGGCTATTGTAAATGGGATTGTGCTTTTTATTTGGTTCTCTGCCTGCCTATTGTTGGTGTATAAGAATGCAACACTCGGATTCTGGGGCAAGATGGTGATGGGGCAGCCTGGTCTATGAGACCCTCCGCCAAGAACGCAGAAGGTCTCTGGCTGTCTCCCCGGGGGCTGCGGATCCCATTGTTGGCAGCCTGCTGTTCACGTGGAACTCGGCCGTCGCAACTGCTGAAGCATCACGCTGGTCTGGACAATCCCTGAAGCCGCAGAAAGAGCAGCTGCCACCGCTGCCTCCACCTCAGTAGCAGCCATTATGCATCACCCCACCCATGCCTGAGGTAATCCATGACTTCAGACCCTGAAGCCCCTGCAAGCAAGATCTGCTGAGATCACAGCCGTCTCTACTGCCACCGTGACGTCCTGCCAGGCCGTGGGTCTCCTCCATGTGCCTGAGGCAGGCTCCTATCTCCAGCCCCTGTCCTGCTCTCTGAGCCGGCTCTCGCCCTGCTCTGTCCCCTTTGGGGCGAGTGGCTGAGACAGAGACCATCCAGAATGGTGAGATAGCACCGCCTGCTGGCAATTCACGGTAACAACACTGAAACGGGTGGGGAGAAAAAAAAAGGCAGCTTGTAAAACAGATACAGGCCAGATTTGACTAGTGAACTGGCTGCTGACCTGAACTGCCCTTCACAGCAGGACAGGGTCAACTGACCGTAACTGTGAACAAATTTACCAGCCTGAGAAAACAGCTAGAAATCAGAGCTGAAAGGACATTGGACTTAAATGAAAAGGCTTAGAGTGTGCTTGATTGGTTCGGTTAGTTTAGTGACTTGATTCTGTTCCTACTGGGTTTTTTTGTTTTTGTTTTTGTTTTTATTCTTTTTCTTCTCTTTTCTCCTCTCTGTAAACCATATCTTTGCATAGAGGAACAGCACACTAATAAGGTGGTTGGTTAGCTTGTATGTTAGCATCATTGTATGTTTTCGTGTTTTTTGTATGGGAGTTGGGTAATCTGTAGCTGTGGTCTATTGTTTTTATCTGTTTCAGTTTAGGTCTCTCTCTCCATTTGTTGGTACACTCGTCTGTTTCTCCCCTTACTCTTCTCTCTCTCCACCCCCTTCTTCCCTCCACTGTCTGCTCCATTCTCTTCCCTCTGTTAACCTCATTTTATTTCAGGGAGTAAATCTACAACCCCACTGCATGAACAGACTCTAAGGCAGTGCGAAGTGGGTTTCAGATTATCCATACACCTGTCAGCGGATACCAGGACCTGCAGATAGATTTTGAATCACAGCTCCCCCCTTAAGTAAATCTCGAAACTGCAAAAAGGACCACCCCCAACCTACAGTGCAACTCCAGCACCCCCTCTACCCCTGAATAGCAGAATTAAAGAAGACAGTGATGTGGAGGGAAGGAAAAAGTAGGGAGGTAAAAAACTGCACAAATGAAGAAAAACCGAAAGAATATAGGTCTCACACAGACCCCTGGGAGATCAGACACTGAGAAAACAGACTTCGGAACACAAACAATGAAGAGCCCCCAGAATGTGGTCACATGCAACAAACCCAGACA
>CAUYQG010082015.1:0-27999 GCA_963574415.1 Tarsius wallacei
GCGCCTGTAGTTCCAGCTACTTGGAAGGCTGAGGCGGAAGGATCACCAGAGCCCAGCAGGTCGAGGCTGCAGTGGCCGGGAGCGGCCACTGCACTCCAGACTGAGTGACAGAGTGAGACTTCAACTCAAAAAAAAAAAAAAAAATCGTCATCATTATTGAGCCGGGCACAGTGACTCACGCCTGTATTCTGAGCACTTTGGGAGGCTGAGGTGGTAGGATGCCAGGAGTTCAAGAAATAATCTTCATTATTTATTAAATCATTTGTTCATTTATTCTTGTTTATACTCATGTATAATTTGGATATCTTTGAGCTTTGTCAGATGTGTGGTTCAGAAATGTATCTCACCATGCTGTAAAACCTGTTTTAAAAATAAGTGTGAACCATTCCGTGTCACTGAAAGGTTGTTGACACAATGTAAAAATTGCTAAATAAACTTGCAGAGAAAAATTTTACCATTGCGGAAGATATTTTTATAAATAGAAAACTGAATTTTTAAATCTATAGACCCAAATAAATATAATTAAAATATTTAAAGCACTTTATACATCTAGTACACTGTTAGATTTTTGAAATTTATTTCTAAGTATAGCTTGGTAAACAAAAATATATTTTTATTTATTTATTTTATTTTGCAGAGCCGGGTCTCACTATGTTACCCAGGCTAGTCTTGAACTCCTGGCCTCAAACAATCTTCCT
The DNA here is from genome assembly GCA_963574415.1 of Tarsius wallacei. Taxonomy (NCBI): domain Eukaryota; kingdom Metazoa; phylum Chordata; class Mammalia; order Primates; family Tarsiidae; genus Tarsius; species Tarsius wallacei. The sequence continues at coordinate 699 of CAUYQG010082015.1, forward strand.
ACTCAGCTCCCAAAGGGCTGGGGTTACAGGCATGAGCCATTGCACCCAGCAAATACATATATATATATATATACACATATATATATATATACACATACATACATATTTTGTTGTTGTTGTTGTTTGAGTTGGAGTTTCACTCTGTCCCTTAGGCTGGAGTGCAGTGGCATGCTTACAGCTCACTGCAGCCTCAACCTTCCCCCTCTGCCTTCTAAGTAGCTGGAACTACAGGCATGCGCCACCATGCCCAGCTAATTTTTTATTTATTTATTGTAGAGACAAGGTCTCACCAAGTTGTCCGGGCTGGTCGTGAACCCCTGGTCTCAGGCAATCTTCTCGCCTCAGCCTCCCAAAGTGCTAGGATTACAGGCTTGAGCCACCGCCCCCGGCTGAAAGTATATTTTTTGAAAAGTTTTTCAGATTATTTTATTGAGGCAAGCAATGTTTTCCTCACTTTCAGTGAAGCTTTTTCTTAAAAAAAAAAAAATTGTTTTTATATGTGACCATTTAAATAGTCCCTAAATATATTAAATATCTCATACATTTAATAGAGTAGTCATTTAAAATCTTTTCACATTTTATATATGAAATATATATGATTTATAATCTTGGGAGGTTAGGAGACAGGATCTTGATAATCTGGAATTGTTGTCAAAAAAGTTTGGGTAAAGTGAAAGGAGGGTAAAGTCTCATATTTTTGTTCCATTTTTCATAGTTTGCTTGGGTTGAGGGGAGTTATAACCAGTTTGGGAAGCATACAAAATTGTCTTGACAAACAAATATAATGAATATAAAGTTGTAAAGAATAGTTCCCTAACAAAATCAATGGGAAAACCTCTAGGACGAAGTGTGGTTAAAATTAATGACTCATATCCAGAGGCTTCCAGGATAGAAAAACCAAAATGCAAGATTTTGAGTCGGTGAGGGAAAGCTTCCCCAAAAAACCTGATGAGCGAAATGAAGGTCGCCACATCTGACTGAGAAACTTTTGACGTCTCTAAATAATCTTTGTGCATATAGCTGGGAATTGACATTGTGATCTTATAATAATCAGGTAGCTATTTTTATTTTCAGTGTCAACAAAAACTGATTATGTGTATTTATCTCTAAACTGTTTGCCATGTTTAAAACAGGAAATATAAATACTTTCCAGTTCCTGGAGTGAACAATTTTTTATATGAAAGGTAACAGTAAAAATAATTATAATTGAAAATGTATTCTATGTCCTGGACTGTGGCAGGCATTTTTTATATTTTGTCTTATTTATTGGTTACAAAAATCTTATAAGGAATGGGTATGTACAATTATATCCTGTTTTATAAGTGAAAGAAACTGAGGTTGAGAGAGATTAGGTGACTTCTTCAATATTACATAAATAGTAGAGCCATTAATTGAATTCAGGACTTTTGACTCTATGCTTCTTCTCTTTCCACTAGGTCAGGGTATTTGTCAGAAATTTCAGAACATAGTTTGGTTTAATTTGATCAGTTAAAAATAAAATCAGCCGGGCTCACACCTGTAATGTCATCTCTCTGGGAGGCTGAGGCAGGAAGATTGCTTAAGCCCAGGAGTTCAAGATCAGGCTAGGTAACAGGAAGACCTCATCTCTACAAAAAATTAGCCAAGCAGTGGTGGCATGTGCTTGTAGTCCCAGCTACTCGGGAGGGTGAGGCAGAAGAATTGCCTGAGCCTAGGCAGTCAAGGCTGCGATGAACTGTGATGGTGCCACTGCACTCCAGCCTGGGCAACAGAGTGAGACTCCAACTGAGACAAAATAACAGCAACAAAAAAAAAAGATAGAATCATTAGTATCTTAGGAAAGATAATAAAGTAATTTGGTCTGTGACATTCAGGAATACAGGCATTAAGTAAATTCTACTTTAAATTTTAAAGTTTGATCACCTGAACATTTGAATTTGGTGATAGTTTTCATTATGTTTGAGTGCTGACATGACCAAGAAGCAACACATCCCAAATCTCTGGTATTTTCTTTGTTGTGGAAAACTCTAGTGGTAGCATTTTTATAGTTGCAGATCTGCCTGTGCTAAGCTTGGCTCAGCAGTGTGCTTTACCTCCAGGATTTCCCTGAGGTCTTGTGTTGCCTTGGATTATCCTGGTCTGTAATGATTTCTAGGGCCAGTGTCTGTTTTTGTACCTGTTTTAGACTCATCCTTAAAACCAGCCCTCCCATGCCAGTGTTATTTTATGTCTAGAAAAGTATTCTAGAGTTGGTTGGAATCTGTCTAAAAATTTTTTCTAGGACTAAGGAATCCTTGTGTTTAGTACTCAATATTGTTTTAGACAAACACAAGAAAGATACTTATGAAATGATTTGTGTTATATTAGCAAACTGTGATATCTGTAATTCTTTTAGTTAAGTATTAGGCTTCTTGGGTTATTTAAGTTTAGTTTGGTTTTATGTTTAATGAGTGTCAGGGAAAATTTAATATAATTATAAATTTTGACATCTCTGTTTTGGCATTTCTTTCTTGTTTCTGTTAGCAAAACTGATCTGCTACAGAATATATGAATTGGTTTTTTTATATGTGAATTTATAAATGAACAATTTCCAGTATAACTTGGAGAATTCTGAAATTTATTTAAAAGGTTGATAAAAAACAAAAACAGCAAACAATTCAACCTAGGTTGTAAGAAAAGTCAAGTGTTATAGTCACACAAATAGAACCTCCTTTTATTATGGCAACTGATTTTTGTTTACTTAAGAGGACCTGTTTCTAAAATAGTAATGAGGAAGGGTGTAATACAAGTATAGTCATACACCCCTTGCCCTGCAAGTAACCAGAGTGCTATGTTTGCATGCTGTTCTGTCTCCTTTTGGAAGGTAGAAATAAAGTTGTTTGTTTGTTTTTCTCTCTTACACAGCCTAAAATGACCAATGTGTGATTTTAGTGGAATAAATGGCGTCCAAAGTCACAGATGCTATAGTCTGGTATCAAAAGAAGGTAAGTTTATAGTCAAAACTTTTAAGTTTTTAAATGTTTTAATTTAAAAATGCATGTTTATTTTGTGCTGTAGACGTATGTCAAATATTGTCTAATGTAATGACAAAATAGATTTAGGATTTTGAGTGGAAAGGGAAGATTATTTTGGTTTTCCTTGTGCTTATTTTATTTCTAAATAAATTAGGAAAATAGTGCTTAAACATATTTTTTTCTACTCTTTACTCCAGAATATCAAAGTAGCTAGATGAATTATGGTCAGGTATAATATAAACCAAATCTCCAGGAGTATGAATAAAATTAGCATTTTATAAAAGCATTAAAATTTGTCTTACTTTAGTTTTTTTTTTAAAGGATGGTTAGCAGAGCTGTTATAATTGTATAACTTTTATATCAACAGTTTTTTATCTGTTTCTTATAAGTTACAGTTCAATAGCTGGATCTTTTTAGTGAAATAAATTTCTGGGGACTGTATTTTATAAACAGAAATACTAAAAAGTATTTATTTTGATGTTTTAGGATTGTTATAACTTCTTAACTAGCTGTGTCACCCCATATATTTCAAAATAAGCTTTACCAGTGTAATGTTTCCCTTCGTATAAGTCCAAGAGAATATATGCCTGTTTTTGAAAAAATAATAGACTGTTTACTTCTAAAGAGTATTGTTTATATTCTTTAAAATGTGTGTTGTTTTATGTACTATCTTAGATTTTTTGTGTCTGTATTTAATTATGTTTGTTTTCATGTTTTAAAACATTTTAATGCTTTATTCTTCAGATCTCTATTAACAATATATAAATATATATTTAAACTATTCCTATGTGAGAGAAAACCAGATTATCTTTAAATTTAGATAAGTTAGTAATAAGTTATAATTAAAACACTTTTAAGATTAGACAAACCTAAGAATATGGTCTATCTGGGTGGAACATGCCACAGATACATAATACTCCATTTTCCATAAAAGGTACTTAATTGGAAAATATTGATGCTAACGTGTTATACATTCAATCTTTTGTGGTTCTATATTAGTGTCACCTTTACTTTTAAACTTTCAATTAACATAAAAACCAGTCTACTTAGCTAAAGAGCTAAATAAAAGAAAATTCTGAATTAAAAAAATGTAAAAAAATTTTTTTTTCTAAAAATTTGCACCATAATATCTTTGCAAGTTTCTCTCTTTCCTAATTTCTGCTTATGGGAGAATGTTTATTAAACATTTTTTCTATTTAGCTTTTTATGTTAAACATTTCAGACTTCACTGAAGCTCATTATAAAACATACTTGGTTGGCTGACCTTTCCTGTGATCAGAGGGTTTGAAATATTATACTCTCATTCAGTTAACATGGTAACACCTCTCTTATCTAAGGGTCATTTATCTAGCAACTTTGGATATATGCAACCAAAAATTCTCCAGAGCTACTATAACAGATGCTATAAAATATGCCAACAAATATAATCACATATTTTATGTAGGGAGTTGCCAGAGCTATTGACCAGATTTGATTTGCTCTTTTTACTTTTGCTTTTAAATTTAATTTTCTTGAAGAAATACATGTGAGTACTTTGAAAGATTACTATTTCAACGCTTATTACAAAATAAAAAAAAAAATAGCCCCAGTACTATTCTGTTTCTGAATATTTACCCAGTCTCTGAGTTCTGCTTCCCAGGGGAAGTCATATTAAACTCTTTATCGTTCAGTGGTTCCAAAACCAAAGTTTTACCACTCCTCATCCCTACTAGGGAGCTGGAGAAAGAGATTGCAGATGTGGAGTTTTCATAATTACTTTTGGGGAAATATTGACATTTATGGATAGGAGTTAGACCTACTAAATATCATGCAATGTTCTAAACTAGGGTCAGCAAACTTTTCTTTAAAGGGCCAGAAAGTAAATATTGTAGGTTCATAGGTCTCTGCTGCAACTGTTCAACCTTGCCCTTGTAGCGCAGAAGCAGCCATAGGCAATATATAAAATGACTAGTTGTGACTGTGTTCCAATAAATTTTAGTTTACAAAAAAAGTGACGGGTCTAGATTTGGCCCACAGACCTTGCTTAGAGCTGTGCTCTAAGACAGCCCTATATAACAAAGAATTACCATGCTCAAAATGCAATAGTGCCCTATTGAGTAACACTTTTTTGATGGTACTTCATGTTTTGAAACATGCCTATTTTGTCTTTTCTTGGTCATGTCATTGTAGATGTTACTTGTTGACTTCGGACGGTATGATTAGGATTTAGCTTTTTTTTATAAGCTCCCACTAAGACTCCTTCCTCTATCCTCCCAATGACTACAAATTTTGGTTAAATCAGTATTCAGTGCTTACACTATTGCTTATGTATGTATCGTTTAGAGCTGTACAATCTTATGTATCATCATAATATTTCCAGTCTGTAACTTTTTTTTTCCTTTTGCTTGATTTTTCAAATTCTTTTTCAAAGTCTCTGATAGAACTGTAAAAACTTCTTTTGTTACAATCAATCACATTCAGGTATTTGAACAGTTCCTTTTTTTCTTTCTTGGAACCAACCCTCCTAGAACTCTGTCCTTATGCTCCATCTGAATGGATTGTTTCCAAGGGTTGCCCCATGGCTGCCATCTTAGCATTTTTTTAATCATTTGCCTGAGAGTTCTCCTCACCTGCTCTTAGGCCATCAAGACTTGTTTTTCTCTTAAATATATTTTTTATAAAAATATTCCTTTTAGAGGTGTTTATGCTTCAGTGAAAAGAAAACTTGAGTACTGTAACTGTACTTTATGATTATTTGATGATTGGCAAATATTTTTATTTCTTTGAGCCTCAGTTTCCACTTCTCTACATTGACAAGATAATGGTTCTCAGCCTCTTTTCAGTCATGGATCCTTTTGAAATTGTGATGAAAGTGAAGGATCTCACTTTGAGGAAAATGTATATAATATACATATTGAAATTGTATATAATATACATATACATGAAATGTGACATCTGTCTTAAAACCCAGGTTAAGAAACCATGGATTGGATTATTTTTAAAAGTTTAATATTTTAACATTCTTTGCATTTATGACTATCTTTCAGTAGTATTCAGCTTATACTGGGTAAGTATTGCTGTAAACAAAACCCAAGAAACTTTCACCTCCATTTTCTTGAGTATTTAACTTTAGTAGCTCACTTGGTAGTAACTCACTTCAGAGACACTTTTCCCCACTGGAACAGTGATATTTTTATATTTTTATTTTGAGTACTAAACACTAGCCCCAAAGGCCATTACTTGATTTGTGGACTGTTTTTTTTTTGTTTTGTTTTTTTTAATTGTAAAGATGGGAGGTGCAATTCAGGTTTAGGTATATAAATGGTCATTGTACAGATGAAGTTTGGGCCTCCCTTTGGTCCTCACTTTGCCTGGTTTTGATACAGAGACCCATTATTGTCTGTCCATATTGTCACAACCCCTAGAGGCGGGCATGGCAAGGGTTTGAGCACTCCAGCACTTACCCACATTTCTGAGAGTTAACAAAAGGTGCATTTCCCCTTATCTCCTTTACACTCCCAGTAAGTAACTTCGAAGAATTCTTAGCCTTTCTGCAGACTGTGCCCAATTAACTGAGAGATGTAAATTCCCATTTACTCCCTTTTTTTAGTAGTCACAGGTTTGAATAATATAGTATCAAGGTAATGGTAAGTCTTGTGATTTGTATAACTTTTGTATCAATGTAATTGTAAGTTTTATGATTTGTATAACTTTTGTGTATAACAGTAGGTAGTAATGTATGATGTCTTAGGCCTTGTTAACTCCCTTCACTCTATGGCAAGCTTGATTAACACCTTTGCCTGGTGTTACTGAGAAAAGCTGTGAGATACCTCTGATAACTGGTGTCATAAATGTCATTATTGACAAAATGTGGTTGTGATTTAAGTTTTACGCAATGCTTTGATAGTCACATAGTCAATGTGTAGGTACCAACTACATTGAACTTATAAAAGAGGACTGTAAAACTTGAAGGGGGAGCAGAACTATTTTAAAAAGGCTGGAAGCCTGACTTTGCTCCCTGATTCAAATTCAGAAATAGACCTCTTTCTACCAGTTCCTTGCCCCTTGATTTATTGGTATCAAGGGAGAGCGGCCGAGCTTTACTTGGACTGTAATAGTTTGAGATCAGGTACCCTTATTGATGTTATATGCCCCCCCCCCCCCACCTCCCAGCATTGTCCTGCTGCTGCCAATCCCTTTCTTACAGTATTATGATAAATGTGCAGGGTCTGCTTATGAGTGTGAACATGTGGTATTCAGTTATTTGTTTCTGTGATAGATCACTGAATATGATGGACTCTAAATCTATTCAAGTTGCTGCAAAGTCCATAATTTTATCCCTCTTTATGGCTGTAACATTCCATCATGTATATGTACCACATTTTTAAAAATCCAGTTCACTTTTGATGGGCAGCACAGTTGTTTCTATATCTCTGCTATTGTGAATAATGCTACAATAAACATGCACATACAGGTATCTTTTTTGTAGAATGATTTGAGTTCCTCCAGTTATATTCCCAGAAGGGGATTTTGTGGACTGTTTTGAATATGAGTTCTAATATCAGATGTGAAATTTCCAGGAGAAAATAAAAACAATTTTTAATTATTATAATTATGTATAGAGAGTCTAATTAAATATCAGGAATCTTTTAATAAATTATTCTTTTTAAATTTTGTTTTGAGTTGGAGTCTGATTCTGTCACCCTGGCTGGAGTGCAATGGCTCGCTCACGGCGACCACAGCCTCAACCTGCTGGGCTCAAGCAATCCTTCCATCTCAGCCTTCCAAGTAGCTGGGACTACAGGCATGCACCACCAAACCTGGCTAATTTTTTGATTTATTGTAGAGATGAAGTCTTGCCAAGTTGCCCAGGCTGGTCTCAAACCCGTGGGCTCGGGCAGTCCTCTCACCTCATCCTCCCAAAGTGCTGGGATTATAGGCGTGAGCCACTGCGCCTGGCCCTTAATGAATTATTCTATGCATAGTTTACTTTGAGATTTTTTTAAAGTCCTTTAATATCTGATTTTAAACTTGATTTTGTCCTATTGTAACCATCATGAATAATTTGAAATTTCCTATTGGTGCAAAGTAATTTCAGTTACTAACTTGGAGGGATAGGTAATACAACAGGAATGACAACAGGGGGAAGCCAGAATAGTTTTTAGTTAATAATGAGTTACTGAGTTTCTTTTGTAACAAAATACTCTGCTTTCATATTTCTAGTTCATTGTGTCCAAGGAGAAGGAATTATTTATCTTTTGGAAGCATCCTGAATAGGGACCTCACATTCTGTGGATTCAAAGATAATTGACATACTAAGTATTCCTTTAAACAATATAATGACTGATAGGATTCCATTGTGACTGTGCCAATCAAATTATGAGAGAATGATTTCCTATTTTTAGGAGATAAGTATATAAGAGAAGGGTGATCTAGAAAATATTCTCCAAATTTAATAGAGAAGAAAAACACTCACAGCACTGTATAGAGATATTAAAATAATTAACTTAGTTTATAGAACTGAGGAAGAACTATGTGATATAGATTTTAGTTATTGCCATTAGGGAGTCAGTGGCCAGCTAGAAAACTAATGAATATGTTTAATGACTTCTAAGTAAGTACCAACCATGGAATTCACTTAGTAATTTAAATGAGAAACTAGCCTGAGTATCATGACCTTGACTGATGACTGCTATTAATTATAAATAGTTGGGAACTTTAAATTCTTCACCTTTAGCCCAGCTCGGTGGCTCAGCCTGCAATCCCGCGCCTTGGGAGGCTGAGGTGAGTGGATTACCTGAGCCCGCGGGTTCGAGACCCGCCTGGGCAACTTGGCGAGACCTCATCTCTACAATAAATCAAAAACTAGCCGGGCGTGGTAGCCTGCGCCTGTAGTTCCAGTTACTTGGAAGGCTGAGGCGAAAGGATCGCCGGAGCCCAGCAGGTCGAGGCTGCGGTGGCCGGGAGCGGCCACTGCACTCCAGTCTGGGCGACAGAGTGAGACTCCAACTCAAAAAAAAAAAAAAAATTCTTTACCTTTGTAAAGTTCAGCTGTGCTAATGTGCTTGTGTGTGCTCACAGACGTTTGTAGATGTGAACATGTGTACTTAAATACATGTAGAGTGTGTTAGTCTGGCAACTTGCCTAAGGTTAGACAGATGGTTAAGAGGTACTAAGTCTCAGCTTTCAACTCCAAAACTTGTGCTGTTATTTACCTTTAAGATTATTCTTCATCCATCAGTCAGGATTCTTTTGCAAGAAGACAAATCCAATTCAAACTATCTTAAAAGGGGAGATTTGCTAGCTTTCAAGCTAAACCATGTATAGTGGGGAATCTTACCTCAGATTTGACTGAATCATCACCAGAGCCCTATCAGATGTGTCTATTCACCCCCTTTTTTAATCCCTTGCTTTTCTAGAGTTGGCTTATTCCTTCCTGTCACAGATTACTTTCTCCATATTGTAAGAACAAGCCTGGAGGTGTCTCCAGACTTCTCTTAGCTTCTTGAGAAGGAAGGATGCGCAGAGAAATGGTACAGATACAGTGGGTCTCCTTCCCCAAACTATTTCTGACCTTTTTCCTTGTTGAACGAGCCTCTACTTTGCTAAGGAATTCATTTTCTTCCACAGGCCTTATAGCCTGAGAATGAGTATCTAAAGTATCACAGTGGTGAATCCTGATGAAATTAAGCCAGTCATGGCATTCTATTTTTCTTGCCAGTGATTGACTTAGAATGGGGCTTGGAGTCCAGTTCCGGTTAGTGAGATGTGCAGCCTTCTGGGAAAGGCCTCTTGTGTCCTAAAAACAGAACCAATAATGATAATAGCAAAACTTATATAGTGTATATTATGTGCCACACATGTTTTCAGTGCTTTACATATATAATTACTAATTTAATACAGTATAAGGAAAAGAATGATATGAAATAGAGTGTTTGTTTCTTATCTCTGGACTTTGGTAGGTGAAGTTCTGCTGCCTGAAACTTTTGTAGTGACCTTGCCCCTTTATTTTTTCAGTCATTTGAAGTTGGGTTTTTAGTTCCTTGCTGCTGAAAGCATCCTAAGTGATACACAGGAATGCTTTCTGAATAATTTCCCGTCTAGTCATCTTTTGCCTCATGATGGTTATAATAGTATATAGAAAATTAAGATCTACCAAAAAAGTACTGAGCCACAGACAAATGGGCTTATTACATTTTATCTTTTAAGTCAGCCTTGAGCTCCTGGGCTCAAGTGATTCTTCTGCCTCAGCCTCCCAAGTAGCTGGGACTTCAGATGCATGCTACCAGCCTGGCTAATTTACAAAATTTTTTTTAGAGATGGAGTCTTGCTATATCGCCCAGGTTTGTCTCAAACTCCTGGCCTCAGACGTTCCTTCCACCTCAGTCTCCTGAATAGCTGGGTTTACAAGCATGAGCCACTGCCCCTAACTATATAATTTTTTTCTTGAGCCATATTCTCATATATATTATTAAATCTTTAATATAATTTTAAACCACCATGCTTTATAGTATGGTATGGTTGAAAAAGCACTGAGCATAGATAGAGTCAAGACCTGTATTGTGCCATTTACCAGCTTGTAATATTGAATGTATTACTTAATCTTTTTGAGGCTCAGTTTCTTCTTTGGTAAGCTACAGAAGATAGTAATGTTTCCTTTATATGTCTCACAGGTTGTGAGAGAGTAAATCAGCCTTAGTATTATAAGAAAAATTTGTGCCAGGCACAATGGTGTGCATCTGAAGTTCTAGCTGCTGAAGAGGCTGAGGCAAGAGGATGGTTTGAGCCCAGGATTTCGAGTCCAGCCTAGTAACATAGTGAGACCCTGTCTCTAAAAAAATGTCAATAAACAAATGAAAATAAAAGTTTAAAGTAGTTCTCAATTGCTCAATAAATATGAAGTACAGTCTGCTCTCCAAATCTGTAGGCTCCTCATCTATAGATTCAACCAACTGTGCATCCAAAATTTTAAAAAAAGAATTGTTGTGTCTGGACTGAGCATGCACAAGTTTTTACCCACCTTGTTATCATTCCCTAAACAATACAGTATAGCAAATATTTACAGAGCATTTATATTGTATTAGATATTATAAGTAATTTAGAGATGATTTTAGTTATATGGGAGGATATGCATAGGTTATATGCAAATACTACATCATTTTAAATAAGAGACTTGATTTTGGTATCCAAGATTTTGTCTTGGCATCAGTCCCTCACAGATACTGAGGGGAAACTGTCTCACTCTTTTTTTTTTTTTTTTTTGATTTGGCGTCTCACTCCATCGCCCAGACTGGAGTGCAGTGGCCGCTTCCGGCCACCGCAGCCTCGACCTGCTGGGCTCCGGCGATCCTTCCGCCTCAGCCTTCTGAGTAGCCGGAATTACAGGTGTGCGCACCACGCCCGGCTAATTTTTTTTTTTGATTTATTGTAGAGATGAGGTTTCGCCTGCCCAGGCGGGTCTCGAACCCGTGGGCTCAGGCAATCCACTCACCTCAGCCTCCCAAGGCGCGGGATTACAGGCTGAGCCACCGAGCCCGGCTGTCTCACTCTTAAAAATAATATTAGTTATTATCTTATGACTTGGAATATACTAGATGAGAAATTAGAGTATCTTTCAATACTCCTCAATTTCTCTAGTGACTATGTTTTTGCTACCCGTACTCTTCCTTACAACTAGCCAGGCTTGTTGGGTATATGGCTAAGACAAGGCCAGGTATATTTAATGACCCAAGCTGTACCTCTGTAAGCATTTGAAAAAATTATTCGAGCTAGTAGATTGGGTGTGATGGTTCATTCCTGTAATCTCAGCACATTTTGAGGCTGAGGTGGAAGGATTGCTTGAGCTCAAGAGTTCAAGGCTAGCCTGGGCAACATAGCGAGACCCTATATCTACAAAAAATAAGATAAAATACAAAGCCATAGTGGTGTTCACCTGTAGTGCCATCAGGAGGCTGAGGCAGAAGGATCACCTGAGTCTGGGAGGTTGAGGCTATGGTGAGCTGTGAACATGCCACTGCACGCCAGCCTGGGAGACAGTGAGACCCTGACTCAAAAACTTAAAAAATAAAGAAAAAAACCCATATTATTTTGCTTCTTTCATGGAGGAGTTAGAAAGATGAAAGTCTGGAGCATTCTCCAGACATGTGTTACCACAGCATGCATAAAGTTGTAGACAGAGGGATATAGCACCAGAGAAGGTCAGGAATGGGAAAAAACAGGCAACCGTGGACCACCATGTAACACTGGTCCCTGGATTCTATGAAATTAGCTTTACCTCAACCGTTCACTAGTTTAGCCATTTCGGCCAATAAATTCTCCCTCTTTTGTTGAAGCTAGTTTAAATTGGATTTTTACATGATGCAAAAGAGAGTCCTAGCTAGTGCATGGAGACTGTGTCTGTGTGTGTGTGTGTGTGTCTATATGTGGTCTTACATTATTTAAGATATTACTATGTCTTTAAAATTTTTATTTATTATTTTTATTGTTATTATTTTAAATAGAGACAGGGTCTTGCTGTGTTGCCCAGGCTGGTCTGTAATCCTGAGCTTAAGCAATCCTCCTGCCTCAAGCCTCCCGAAGTGCTGAGATTACGAGTGGGAGCCACTGCTCCTGGCTGAATGGGTATTAGGTTTTGGAAAGTAGAGGCTTGAATCCTTGTTTTTGAAAGTGTGTGTGATTTGGGATAAGTTGCCTAAGTTCTCTGAATTTCACTTTTTCCATGTATATAAAGGGGTGATAATACCACCTTTTATATTTATTTGAAACTTAATTATTGATATATAAAAAGTGTTTTCATAGTGTTCCACACAGGGTAAGCCTTCAATAAATACGTTATTATTGCTTCATATTTCACAAACTTAACAGAATATTTATTCCATGGATTATTTTTTTTGAAGTTAGGGGTCTCACTCTTTTACCCAGGCTGGAGGGCAGTGGCATGATCACAGCTCATTGTAGTCTTGACCTTCTGAGCATAGGCAATCCTTCCACCTCAACCTGAGGGTAGCTGGGACTACAGGCGGACACCACCATAACCAGCTAGCTTTTTTATTTTTTGCAGAGATAAGGTCTTACTATGTTGCCCAGACTGGTCTTGAACGGCTGGACTCAAGCAGTCTTCTTGCCTCAGTCTCTCAAAGTTCTGATTCTTATTGAAATCAAATGTATGAGAATTTTTTTTTCTATAACTGCTACAAACTACTGAAAATCATTCCTTTGATGCTACAGGATTTTGTATTTTGGGCTAATTATATACAACAGTGTAGACTGATTGTGTGCTAGAGGGCATATTTGGCTTTCTTGAGTGACCCTAGGTTAACTGGTTTTATTTTAATTTACCAACTTTGGGTGTGTTTTTAATCTTTCTAACACTTAGTTTTTTATAATATTGAGATGAGAATCCTTTTAAGATTGTTATGATGATTAAATGAGATAACATGTAAACAACAAGTGCAATACTTGGTATACATAGATATTATAACAATTCCTGTGCTTTCTCTTCTAATAACTTTTGCTAAATATAGACTGTTGTTATTAATAATATATTTGGGGGGGTGGGATTGGCAGTTGAGGGAAACTGCTAAGGGAGGGAGGGGCACACCTCATCAATAAGGGTACCTGCATGATCAATGTTTATATACCTAACCCTGAATTGTACCCCACATCTTTATAACAAAAATTTTAAAAATATATTTGGTTAACTAAGAGTTTTGGTTAATTGTTCTTTAAAATAGGATAAAATGGAAATATGCCATTGGAAGAAGTAGTCAATTTTCTTTTGTATTTTTGAGAAATCTATACTTTCATTTAATTGTTCTCTCCCTTATCTTCTTCTTTTTTCTTTTAAGTCTGATATCTTTTTCTTTAATTTCTAACACAAAATAGTTTTTTCCTTGGCGTGTATCATTCTTTAACTAAGATCATTTGAAGTACTTTGTTTTCATGGAAGGAGCAACATAAATGATGCACAGTGGATAAAATAAATAGAAGGGCAGGTAAAGTTTAAGTTATATTTAATGCCAATCTTATGTGGTAATTTTGAGGAATGCACTTGGTGAATTTTCTAGGTATCCTTAAATGACCAAATTTTCTTTTAATTTTGACCCCTTCCAGAAATTATTTAACAATGCAAATGGAATAGAAATTACCATTTTCTAATATTTTCCTGATTCATAGTTGTTATTTATTATTTATGGCTTTTAAAAAATGCATTATTATTTATCAATTCTTTGTGGTGAATTTTCACTTTGATAGATAGCCTTATCTCAATTTGTTGCTTAATCAGTTAATAGAATTGTAGGTAAAAAATTACATTGCTTTAAAGTAAAAACTGAGAGAAAGATCTCCTTGAGTAAAAATTCAAGTAATATTCCAAGGAACTGATTTTGCTGACAGCTCTTTTGATGATTCAGAAACCCTGCTTATTTCTGATTTGTTTGTTTTGTTTTGCCTAAGGCTATCATTGTTTGAGATTATCTTGTACTAGAATCTAACCTTACTAAAGAATCAGAAATGTAAAAAGGGAAAGTTTAGAAATGAACCTTTCTAGTGTCTGTATTTTACAGATAAGAAAACTGAGACATTGATACTTGTTTTGCTTTTTTTTCTTTAACTTGGTCTAGAGATCTTGTCAATGGTACCATGAGTTTATTGAATTTCAAATTTTGAACTAGCAGTACCTGTACTTAATGGAAGTAGTAGATTCAACTTCCATTGATAAAGAAAAATGGAAAAGTGGAAAAAAAATATCTTGCACTGTTCCCTAGCAATGTTTTTCTGAGCTGCAGCACAGCAATGTTTCTAGACTCCAAGGGTACCTATCATCTGTAGTTCTTCTGAGTATAAAGATACTGAGTTAGTTTTATACTCATCATTAAAACATTATCAGTTTAAAATTTTTAATGTATTTTTAAGGTTTTTGAGACATCTTTTCACCAAGGTCAGCCACTATAATACATAAGTATCCAAATGCTTAGTATTTATTTTATATTTGTTCTCTCATTAGAAGTTAAGTATTTGGTAATAGAATGCTTTTGGTTTTGGTTTTGCAAATAATTTGGTACATCAGAACTAAGAATTTCTACATAGTATATAACTTGTTTGAAACACTGAAGTCATTTGCTTATGACTGTTTTTTGATAAATAGAATAGTTATTCCACTAAAAGGAAACACATTTGCTTGCAGCAGTTGCCAAACACAGTGCTAAAAATTAAAGTAGTTGTTTACACAGGTGTGAGGAGATCCAAGAAATCATGTTATTTGAATAGGGTTGAAGTTCTTTAGTGAATAAAGCCTCTTATTCCTATGGGGTGTTGGAAAGAAAAATATTTTATGACATACTGGAAAACTAGTCTCTAGCCTTTTTCATTCTTTGATGAATAGATTTAAACTAGTGATGTTAGTCAAAGACACAATGTTTGTCAGTTATATTACAAATATCTTGTAGTCAGTTTGTCTTTAACCATGGTAACAGACAGTGGTGAAATAAGCTGGTTGATTGCCATTGGCAGCCTGAAATTAGGCAAATGTACCAATTTTGAGAGTGACTGAAACACTGTATTAGCCTTCTGTATGTTATAGTTCTACAAATAATGATGTTTATAAATGCTGTTTCACAGAGTAGCTTAGATGCTAAATTGCTCTTTGCCCAATGGTCCATAGAGCTTATTAAAATAAAAGCTGTTGATTCAGTACCAAGGATTGATTCACAGATAATAAAATGCTGGAGAAGGTGAATAACCTAAATGTTTCCCATTTGAACTTTTGCCCAGAATCTATATACTTATTAGAATCTATCTTGTCATTTTGAGTTTGATTTCTTTTTTTAGTGTCTTTTCCCCTTCCTCCCTCCCCCCATGATGGTATTAGCTTTACAGATAAAGAGTTCTGGCTTATCTGGTTTGTGGAGATGGGGTTAATACAGTCTTGAAAGTAGAGAACAGTAAGCATAAGCATGTAAAAAGCTAGTTAGTAAGTGGCTAGTGTTGACTAATGGAGGATGCTTGTTTGTTTGTTTTTAATTATCATTATGAACCCTTGGCTTTAAAGATATTTGATATGTTTGCACCTGTTAGAGTTATTGTCCTTAATGATGTTCGGATTGTTCTGTCTTGACAATAGGTTAGCTTATAGTAAGGTTTTCCAAAGTGTGTCCTGCATGCTGTTCCTAAGTGTTAGTAGAATAAAGGTATTTTGTGGTCAAATGAGTTTGAGAAATATTGAATGAAACAAAGGCAAGAAAGTTTTATTATTACAAGATTTTCACACTGAAAATAATGTGCATATGAATGACTACCTGAGAGGCAGAGAAAACATCATTTCTTAATTTATTTAACTTATTTTTCCCCTGCATATCTGTGGAACATACTTAGGAAAATACTGTCCTGTGGATAGCAAGTTACATGAAAGAGTGTGGTGCAGTAGAAAGGGTATGGAAGCCGGGCTCGGTGGCTCAGCCTGTAATCCCACGCCTTGGGAGGCTGAGGTGAGTGGAATGCCTGAGCCCACGGGTTCGAGACCCGCCTGGGCAGGCGAAACCGCATCTCTACAATAAATCAAAAAATCAGCCGGGCATGGTAGCGCGTGCCTGTAGTTCCAGCTACTTGGAAGGCTGAGGTGGAAGGATCGCCGGAGCCCAGCAAGTCGAGGCTGTGGTGGCCGGAAGCGGCCACTGCACTCCAGTCTGGGCGATGGAGTGAGACGCCAACTCAAAAAAAAAAGAAAATTAAAATGGACCAAAGACTTAAATAAAAGAGATGGACCTTTTAGAAATTATGAAAAGATGTTTAAAATCACTAATAATCAAAACATAAAAATTGAACTAATGAGAAACTATTTTTCATCTCTCCAACTGGTGAAAAAAATTCTAGAGACCAGTATAGGCTAACTTTGAAAGAAAAGGAACTCAGATACACTTTTGAAGGCTGTTTAAATTGGCACTTTCTACAAAGCAATTTGGCAACATAAATCATTGTTGAAATGTTTTACTCATGAATTTCGCTCAAAAATAATTATCCTAAAAACATATTCTACAAGGATATAAATTTGTATTTGTGAAGATGCCAACTAAGCGTTTTAAAGAAGAGCAGAAAACTGGAAGCAAAATAAATGTCTATCATTCAGGGTTTGGTTAAAAACAGATAATGAAAGAATAAGCAAACATTGAAATTATTGATTGATTGTAGATATGGAAAAATGCCGAGAATTTATTATTAAGGTGAAACAATTAGGTAACAAAATAGTGTATTTAGTATAATCTCATTTTTGTAGAAAAGGTAGAATCTATCTCAATTGGATACTGCAATTAGAGCTGGCTTTCATTCTCCTCTTTTACATCTTTTTTAGTTTTGTGAAATGAGTTTATGTTACATTTATAATTTTTAAAAATATGGATGGCATTTGGAAAAGAAAGAGACCCTTTTCTTAACAAACAGGTGTACAGCAATGTATATATCCTACTAAGTTTCACATAGTTGGCCTCACCTGCAAAAATAACATGTGACTGGAAATGTACCCCTATTTCCACAATTCTATCCCTCCTTATAACTGAGACTGAAATTTATTTAAGTGAAAACAAGACCCTAGAACCAGAAATGACAATAAAATTAGTTTTTTAAGGGAAAAGTAGCATATAACTCAAGCATTGAGGGTATATCTTATCTTATTATTCCCACTCATTCTTCTTAACATTTTTCTTTCATGCCTTGATTCCCATCTCACCACCAGTATATTTTGTTCAATAGGTGTCTGCTGAATGAATTAACAAGTTCAACCTAATATTGATAAACAAATTATTTTCTAAAAGTTTATTTTGGTAAAAAGATATGGGAAGAGCCTAGGGATACTATACCAGCATAAAGAAGAGAAGACACATAATTTAGTAATAACCAGCCACTAAAACTGTTAATGAATGTGTATATTTCATTGACATAAGAAGTGTTTACAATTTTTTTATTAAGGTAAACAAACACCAACAAAAAACTATGCATTCCCCCAGATGGAGAATACAGAAAAGGGAAATTGACATCCAGAGGGAACACCCAAAGTGCTAAAGTTAAATTTTTTCTTTTCTTTTTTTTTTCCTTTTTTTTTTTCCTTTCTGAGTCAGAGTCTCACTCTATTCCCCAGGCTGGAAAGCAGTGGCACAATCCCAGCTCACCACAGCCTCAACCTCCTGGGCTCAAGTGATCCTTCCACCTCAGCCTCTCAAGTAGCTAGGACTACAGACTTGCACCAACACACTTGGATAATTTTTTAAAATTTTTTAATAGAGATACTTCATAATCTCACTCATGATGTGGAATCTAAAAAATACTTATCTTGATGCCGGCTGCCAGCAACTAGTGAAGAAGAAGACCAGGAACTCTCTTGCCAGGCAGGGCAAAGAGTAGAGACTCAGTTGCCAATATACCCTGCGACCACTTTGTACACACAAAAACCAGAAAGCAACAGCAGGTGTGGGATTCTGGGTGCCGGACCCCCCATCCTGCCACCCTGTTCCAGGCTCAGACAAAGTCAGAAGCTCTGTTCAGTGAAGGAAAGGGGTGAGTGATTCTAAGAGGAATCAGTTCACCCCCTTCCAGCACAACAGGGACTGAAAACTGGTTCAACTAGTTTAGCAGTGAGATAGGGAATCTGCATTACAGTAACCTGTCACAGGGGGTACAAGCAGCAGAATTAAATTCTTCTCCCTCTCTCACTGAGTGACAGAATAATAGAGGAGGAAAACAGACCTGTCACACATGAGGAAAAATCAACAGAAAAACAGACAACCCTGAAAGTCCTAAAGAGATAGCACCAGTGTACAAACAATGGAAATCCACCAGAACTACCTACCCCAGCTGACAGCCACAGATATCAGGGATTGGATAGCAAAAATGAACTGAAACCAAGAGAAACAAGAAGTGAAACTCAATGGAATTGTACAGAAAGTAAAAACAGAGTTGGCCAACTTCAAAAAGTCTATTCTGAAATAATGGGAATAAATAACTCCATCCTCTAAATAAATAATAAAATAACAAGCAAAGGGGACAGAATCAACCAAACAGGGGAAAGTATCTCAGAGCTTGAAGACCAAAATATGGAATTAACTCAATCTGTTAAAAACATAGAAAAAAAAACTTAAAAAGAAGAAACAAAGCCTCTAAGAGATGTGGGACTATGTCAAGAAGCCAAATCTATGCCTGACTGGTATCCCTGAAACAGAAAGGGAAATGGAGATCACCTTGGAACAAGAATTCCATGAGGTCATCCAAGAAAACTTTCCTTATCTCACCAGAAAAGCAACCATTCAAACACAAGAGATTCAGAGAAGCCCTGCAAGGTATCACATGAAAAGACCAACCCCTAGACACATAGTAATCCACCTCCACAAAGTAAACTTGAAAGAAAAAATCCTAAGGGCAGTGAGAGAGAAAGATCAGACTACCTACTGGGGAAAACCCATCAGAATTGCTCCAGACTTACCTGTGGAAACAGGATAATATGCTGCCTCCAGACCAGCCTTTCAGGAGATGCTTAAGGAGGTCTTAAACACAGGAAAAAAATTGGACACACCCATCCCTAAAGTACAGGCGTAAACAGTTAACAGAGCATACAGAGCACGCACAAAAATCAAAGCACACACATATATGAAAGTTAAAAGGAAACAAAGCAGCCCCTTAAGAGTCCCATGGCAGGGATTAACTCTCACATTTTAATAATTAACCTGAATATGAATGGACCAAATGCATCACAGAAAAGACACAGAGTGGCCAAGTGAAGAAAGATGTATGATCCAACAACCCGCTGCCTCCAGGAAACTCATCTCACTGCCAAGGACACCCACAGACTCAAAGTTGGAGGTTGGAAAATGATATTTCAAGTGAACAGAAAACAGAAGGCAGAAGTAGCTATTCTGATACCAGACAAAGCAGACTTCAAGCCATCAAAAGTTTAAAAGGACACTACATAATGTTAAAAGGCTCAATCCACCAGCAAGTAATATCCATCCTAAACATACAAGGGGTAGCAAAACAAAAAGTATACACATTTTAAGTATGACGTTTGCTCAAAAGATGGCATCAATCACCATGTGACAGGCAAGACAGTCAAAGAAAATGGCAGAAGCACAATTGAGCAAACATCATACTACACATTTCTACCATAACTTAATTCAACTTCAAAAGTAATGCATAGGTAACATTTCTTCAATGTGTACACATTTTTTGGCACTCTCTGTATATGCACCCAACACAGGAACACCAAGTATTATAAAATATCTACTAAGTAAACTAAGAGAGAACATTGACTCTCACACAATCATAGCTGGAGACCTAAATATCCCACTAATAGCTCTAGATAGATCATCGAGGTAAAAAACCAATAAGGAGACCCAGAACTTCAATTTGACACTCAACCAAGTGGACTTAAAAGACATCTACAGAACACTAAACCCAACAACTACAGAGTATACATTCTACTCATCTGCACATAAAACATACTCCAGGATCGATCACATTCTCAGACATAAATCAAGCATAAACAAATTTCAAAAGATTGAAATAATACCGTGCATCTTCTCAGATCAGGCAGGAATAAAAATAAATATCACCACCACCAACATCTCCCCAAAACACATAAAGACATGGACACTAAACAACATGCTGCTGAATGACTTCTGGGTCAAAATGAAAATCAAGACGGAAATTAAAAGATTTCAAGAAACAAATGAAAATAAAGACACATCTTATCAGAATTTCCAGAATGCCATGAAATCAGTACTAAGAGGAAAATTCATAGCATTGCATGCACACATCAAGAAAACAGAAAGATCACAAGTAAACAGCCTAACATCATATCTAAGGGAGTTTAAAAGCAAGGCCATCTAAATCCTGACCTCAGCAGAAGAATTCAGAGCACTAAGATAAAGTCACAATTGCAGGCAGAACATAAAAGACAAAAACATCATAGAAAAAATCAACAAGACAAAAAGTTGATTCTTTGAAAGGATAAATAAGATTGACAGACCCTTGCCAGATTGAGAGATTGAGAGTGAGAGAGAAACCAAATAAACACAATTACAAATGCAAAAGGCAAAGTTACAACTGACCCCAAATAAATTCAAAATATCATCAGCAATTACTATGCACACCTGTATGCAAATAAACTTGAAAACTTAAAGGAAATGGGGGACCTTCTTACATCATATAACCTTTCAAGATTGAAACAAGAAGAAATGGACACTCTAAACAGACCAATAACTATCCTGAAAATTGACTCAGCCATAAGAAATCTCCCCACCAAAAAAAGACCCACACCAGATGGCTTCCTGGCTGAATTCCACAAGACATAAAAGGAGGAGCTGATACCAATCTTATAAAAAGTATTGCAAGCAATCAAGAATGATGGAACTCTCCTCAAATCATTTTATGAAGCTAACATCATGCTGATACTCAAACCTGACAAAGACCCAACAAGGAAAGAGAATTACAGGCCAATCTCCTTGATGAACATAGATGCAAAAATTCTCAACAAGATTCTAGCAAATCGAATCCAACAACACATCTCAAGGATCATCTACCATTACAGGGTGAGCTTCATTCCTGAGATGCAGGGTTAATTTCAACATTCACAAGACCATATAATAATTCAATATATTAAAACAAGAGCCACATGATTATATCATTAGATGCAGAAAAAGCACTTGACAAAATTCAGCATCCCTTCTTGTTAAAAACCCTTGAACACCTAGGCATAGAAGCAACATTCCTCAAAACAGCAAGAACCATCTATGATAAACCCACAGCCAACATTTTGTTCAATGGGCAGAAGATGGAAGCATTCCCCCTGAGAACAGGAACAAGGTAAGGATGCCCACGTCACCTCTCCTATTCAACATAGTCCTGGAAGTACTAGCTAGTGAAAACAGAAAAGAGAAGGAAACCAGGGGTATCCACATGGGAAAAGAGGAAGTTAAGCTATCCCTCTTTGCAGGTTATGTGATTTTACATCTTGAAAACCCAAGGGAGTTCATCAAAAGACTTCTTGCCCTGAGTCTGACTGACCACACACAAAAGAATGAAATTAGATGCTACCTATCACCATATACAAAAATCAACTCTAAATGGATTAAAGATCTAAACATAAAACCTCAAACTATAAGAATCCTTGAAGAAAATATAGGAAACACCCTTATGCACATTGGAGTAGTCAAAAATGACTTTGGTGAAGTTTGGGGGTACAAAGTCAACAAGCAAAGGACAGTTGCATCTCTAAACACCAGCAACAAGCAGACAGAGAACCAAATAAAAAGCACAATTCCATTTACAGTAGCCACAAAAAAATAAAATACCATCTTTGGCATCCATCTAACCAGAGAAATGAAAGACCTTTACATTGCGAACTATAAAACACTGCTCAAAGAAATCAAAGATGACACAAACAAATGGAAAAGCATTTCTTCCCCTTGGAGTGGAAGAATCAATATTGTCGAGATGACCATCCTAGCCAAGGCAATCAAATAACCATCATCATTTTTCTCCGACCTGGAAATAGCAACACAGAAACTCACATGGAAACAAAGAAGAGCACAAATGGTCAAAACACTCCTCAGCAAAAGGAACTAAGCGGGAGGTATCACACTTCCAGACTTTAAACTTTATTACAAGGCTACAGTAACTAAAACAGCCTGGTATTGGTACAACAATAAACACATAGACCAATGGAACAGGACAGAGATTCCTGAAGCCAAACACAGCCTCTTAACCCACTCATCTTTGACAAAGCCCCCAGTAACAAGTAACAATCACTGGGGAAAGGAGACCAAATAGTGCAGGGAAAACTGGCTGACCACATGCAAAAGAATGAGATTAGATGCTACCTATCACCATATACAAAAATCAACTCTAAGTGAATTAAAGACCTAAATATAAAACCTCAAACTGTAAGAATCCTTGAAGAAAATGTAGGAAACCCCCTTATGCACATCAGAGTATTCAACAAATTCTTAACCAAATCCCCGCCCAAAAAAATGCCGTAAAAGCTAACATAGAAAAGTGGAACCTCATCAAACTGAAAAGCTATTGCACAGCAAAAGAAACAATTAGGAGAGTAAAGAGACAACCATAGAATTGGAGAACATATTTGTAAATTATGCATCTGAAAAAGGCCTAACATCCAGGATCTACAAGGAACGCAAATGAAGTGGCAGGGGGAAAAGAAAAAAAAAATCTCCATTCAAAAGTGGGCAAAGGACATGAACAGACACTTCTCAAAAGAAGACATACAAGCAGCCATCAGACACATGACAAAATGCTCAGCTTCAGTAAAATCATGAACTTTGCAGCAACCTGGATGGACTTAGAGTCTATAATACTGAGTGATCTTTCACAGAAACAAAGAACTGAGTATCACATGTTCTCACTCATAAGTGGACCTTGAACAATTACCGCAATACTGTAAGAAAAGGATTGACAGTAGCAGGAAACTGGGGGGGTGGGGGGACAGTGGGATTGGCAGTGGTGGAAATCTGCCTGGGGAAGGGGGGTCACACCTCATCAACAAGGGTACCTGCATGATGAACATTTGTATCCCTAACCCTGAATTGTACCCCACAATTTTAAAATAAAAAATTTAAACGTTAAAAAAAAAACTACAATGAGATGCCGCCTAACTCCAGTAAGGGTGGACATCATTAATAAATCCAAATAAGGGTATCTGATCTCAAACCAGGTGAAGTGGGAACCAAAGTGAGGCCCAAACTTTACCTGTTCAATGACAATTTATATACCTAATCCTGAATTGTACCCCACACCTTTTAAAAAAAAATTAAAAAACAACAGATGCTGGTTTGTGTGTGGAGAAAAGGGAATGCTTCTACACTGTTGGTGGGAATGCAAGCTAGGTCAACCTCTATGGAAAGCACTGTGGTAATCCCTAAAAGAACTAAAAATTGACCTATATAATCCAGCAATCCCCCTCCTGGGCATATACCCAGGGGAACAGAAATCATTCTATCAAAAAGACACCTGCATGTGCAAGTTTATTGCCACATTAGTCACAATTGCCAAAATACTGAACCAACCCTACTGCCCATCGAAAGTGGACTGGATAAAGAAAATGTGGTACATATACATGATGTAGTATTATGTGGTCAAAAAGAGCAAAATCATGGACTTTGCAGCAAATTGGATGGAGTTGAGGACCATAATACTTAGTGATCTATCACAGAAACAAAGAACTGAATCCCACACGTTCTCTCTCATAAGTGGGCCTTGAACATTAGTCACACTGGCAAAAGGGAGGGGTCAGCAGTCACTGGACACTTCTAGGTGAGGGAGGAGGGAGGGAAGAAGGTGGGAGTCATGTGACAACACAAAGTATACTTGGGTCATTACCAGAGGCAGTGAGGGCCTGTTGGAAGTCCAAACTTCTCCTGTATGCAACCTACCTATTTAATTAATCCTCCCCTGTACCCCACATCTCTATAATTAAGTTTTTAAAAATTTTGTAACAACAGAGTCTCAATGTGTTGCCCAGGTGGTCTCAAACTACTGGGCCCAAGTGATTCTCTGGTCTTGGCTCCCAGAGCACTAGGATTACAGGAGTGAGGTACCACCCGGGCCCCCTGCCTTTTCTTGAGTCAAACTTGACTACAGACTTCTTCCAGTGTGCTGTAGTTGACTTTTCTCTTATACACATTTCCAGGAAGTATGTCATGCACTCCAAACAGCTTCCTGCCTGGAAACAATCTGAACGTGGAGACCAACAACTAACTATAGGCTAATGCAATAATTTTAGGTTGGCAGATAGACACTGAGGAGACTCACTAGACAGACTTCTTCCTATTACTCCAACCTGTGGCAAGAAGTTCTCATCTTTCGCTAATTGGGATTAACGACTCTGAGTTATTGGATAATCCCCAAAACTCCAAATCCTCTAATACAAAAGAAATAGTAACAATCAACATTCTCAGCTAACTGGCAGTAATCCTTTGCAGTATAAAACACAAACCTCAGAAATCCTTCCGTGTTCACTCTTAGTTGGAACCCTGTAGAGAAAGGGCCTGCCTAACCCAGTGAAAAGATGTATTTTTTTTTTCCCAACAAATTCTCTGGGGACATGCATCTGTCAATACAACGAAAGCCTGACCCACCCCAAATGGAGCCAAAATCTATAGTTTCCTATCTCCTTCAAGAATGTCTTTAGAGCATTAAAACAGCCCATGGAAGACTAGAAATTAGCTGTCTTATCACTTTTCATCTGCTTGAGGTACATTTCATAACAATTTCAGTCACACTTCCAACTGCCATGAAAAGAAAGGTCCCTAGGTGTTCCACAGTACGCGGGTATCCAAGGCACCAGGCAGCTTTAAAAGCCCCAGAGGGAGAAAATGCCAGGGACCCGTCACCTGCCTCAAAAGCTTCCCTTTCCCCTTTCTTAGGTATTGGGCTAAAACACACACACTCATAAACTATCCATACATCAGCCAAGCACAAAGGGGATTTACATCGGGGGGAATCAACCAAGTAGATATTTAGTTTCACTTCTGAAACTCTCAATTAAATGTAGCTGTTAAGTTCTTAAAGACAAAGAAAATTTTAAAACGTCCATCATATGCCTGTAATCCCAGCCTCTTGGGAGACTGAGGCAAGAGGATCACTTGAGCCCACAATTTCAAGACCAGCCTGTGCAGCATAGCAAGACTTCATCTCTATAAAAACAGAAACAGAAAAGCTTGAGTAAAGTGAATGTTCCCAGCAATTTTACATCTCCAAGTGTCAGCTATTTCACACAGTGGAAGAAGAGGACTGCTTGCCATGTAATTCCAAGAATCACTAATGAGGAAACCTTACCTTTCTATCTGTCCCTTTCACAAGAAATCTCGTGCTGCTGGACCACAGCTCATGCCCGGACCACCTCAGTTATCCTCGGTACCACCCCTGTATCTTATCTTCTTTTGTATCTGCCCTTCCAACGTCTGCTTGCCACCAACTCTATTTTTGAAATCTCGTGGGATATAGAGCATGGAATTTTTCAAGAGAATCACTACTTGGCTTCTACCACTGAAGGAAAGAAGCATTTAATAGTGTTGCCATGGGAAGCACCTGGTGTCCAAATTTCTGTCTAACAGGGGATTCATCTCCAGCTCCAACTCTGATCAGAAAGTGACTTTTCCTGCCAACAGTGGTGAAAGAAAAGGGTAGATCATGGAAAATACAAGGCCAAAGCCTTCGGGGCAATTAGAGTCGGGGATGAAAGCTATCGGAACAAACAGCTGTAATCCTCATCCCATTCCTGGGATAGCAATAGCCCACAAAAGACAGTTTTCAGAGCCTGCTGGAAGTAATACATTTCAATTTGAATATGGTGGATACGTATTATAAGTAGAAGAATATTTCGTCTCTTCTTAAAAACAATTTTTTTGTTTTGTTTTTCTGCCCCTGGAGAAGTTCTTTAAAGGATAACCACATCTTATAAAATGGATGAAGAGCCTTCCAGACTAGACAGAAACAGATTCCTTTCTCTTCAAATTCACTCACCATTTTCTTTTTTATTTTCTTTCTTTCCATTGTTTTTCTTTTTTTTTTTTTTTTTTTTAGTCAGGGTCTCATTCTGTAGCCCAGACTGGAGTACACAATCATGGATCACCACAGCCCCACCTCCTTGGCTCACACAATCCTCCCACTTCAGCCTCCCAAAGCGCTGAAGCACAGGCATAGCCACTGAACCCAGCCCTCATTTTCTTACTGAGGATGATTAAAAGTTTCTCCCCAAACGCCACTAATACCACTTTCTATGTGTCGCATACCAGCAAGTGTAAGGAAAACTTGTGTGGCTTTCATTCCAAAGTATGAGTTCGGTCATCATGCACTAACACATCTTCACAAATTTCTGAATTAAAGACGACCTTCAGATAGCATGGGAGGGAGGCGTCTGAACATGGGAGAATCAGGCAGTCGGGATTCTAGCTCCAAGAGGGGGCGGCACCAACTGCATAAAGAGTGCCACTCCAGAATACCCCCCGCCTCGGCAGGCTTCCAGTCTGTTACCTTGCCAGGCTCCTAATCTAAAAGGAAGGAGTCTGCATTTCGTTCAGCACTTCCATGACCAAAGTGTGGTTCTGATTCTTCTGAGCGAAGCCTAGAAGAGATGGCCTATTTTTAAAGGGAACACTCCTACACTGTTGGTGGGAGTGTAAGCTGGTGTAACCTCTGTGGAAAGCAGTGTGGCGATTCCTAAAAGCTCTAAACACCAACCTCCCGTATGACCCCGCAATCCCCCTACTGGGAATATACCCTGAAGAACACAAATCACTCTATAGGAAAGATACCTGCACACGTATGTTTAT
>CAUYQG010082018.1:0-17509 GCA_963574415.1 Tarsius wallacei
AGTAAAGAGGCGGTGAGGAGATTGGAAATTAGTTTAGCGTTAACTATCACTGATCCCTTGGTAGTAAATAACCCCCTTTCCTTCCATATGGCTGAGTGAGAGATGAGAA
Source organism: Tarsius wallacei (assembly GCA_963574415.1). Lineage (NCBI taxonomy): Eukaryota > Metazoa > Chordata > Mammalia > Primates > Tarsiidae > Tarsius > Tarsius wallacei. The sequence continues at coordinate 110 of CAUYQG010082018.1, forward strand.
TATGGAAAACATATTTGGAGTCAGTGTAAACAGAGAGGGAGTGTCCAGCTGCTAACTGGAATGCTCGAGTGGCAGCTATAAGTTCTGCCTGTTGGTTGGTGGTGCCTGGCGGGAGAGGCTTTGCCTCAATGATTTCTGTAATTGAGGTGATGGCGTATCCTGCTATTTGGGACCCGTTGTGGAGGAAGGAACTGCCATCAGTAAACCAGGTATGGGGGGGAGGGTAAAGGGCCCTCCTGGATATGAACTGGGCAAGGGAGAAGGGTCTCTACAGTTTCTACGCAGTCATGGGTTAATGGGGCAGTGGAAGAAGGGAGTAACGTGGCTGGGTTTAAGGGAGCACAAGTTTGAAAGGATATGGAGGGATCCTGTAGGAAGAAGACAAGGAGTGACAGGACTTGACCGGGAGGTAGCGTTTGAAGGCCTTTGTAGCTTAAGAGGTGCTGTAGATGGTGGAGAGAGGTCACAGTAATAGGGGCACCAAAGGTGAGTTTTTTGAACTCGCATACTAGCATGTGGGCAGCGGACAGTGCTCGCAGACATGGGGCCCAGCCTTGAACGATGTGACCTAACTACTTTGAGAGATAGGCCACTGGGGCGAATGTCTGTCCACAGAGTTGCCCTAAGACTCCTAAGGCCATCTCTTTGTTTTCATGGATGTACAAGATAAAGGGGGGCCGGAGAGGCTGGATCCTGAGATCAGTTCCCTCCGGTGATCCCTGGCAAGTTTCAGGCTTTTTTGTTTGGTGGGGGGACTTCGTGAGAGATGGAACAGAGGAGGGAGCCTTCTAGGGTCCGCTGTGGCCGTGAAGGCCGAGGCAGGGTGTGCTCCTCCTTGCCGAGGGGCCGGAGAGGCTGGATCCTGAAGTCAGTTCCCTCCAGTGATCCCTGGCAAGTTTCAGGCATCCTTGTTTGGGTGGGGGATTACCTATCCAACGATAGCTGGTGGATGCGGCTCAGGCATTCAAGAGGCGGGGAAAGTCTGGAGGGCTGGCGTAGTCACCAGTGCCAAATCGGGGTCTCACCCAAGGGCAAGAGAGACTCGCCCAGGGGTGAGAGAAACCCGATTCGAGTCCAATTGGCACCAATGAAAGGACTTGGGCACCAGTAACAACTCCACACCCGTTGGGGACCAAGAGATTTATTAAAGTGGTGGCTACACAGCTAGAGGGGGGGAGAGAAGGAGAGAGCTATGCAGGGAGAGAGGTGTATTTATTAGTTTAACGAGGGCAGGAAGAGGTCGTGCTAGCATTCTATTGGGTAGAGCAGAGTGGAAATAGGGTGGGCCGAAATTACTATTGGAGGGTACTACAAGGCTGATTTGTCATAGGAGAAGATTGTTGGCTAGCAGGTTTGAACTTTGCGCGTGCGGGAAATCATATAGGGGGAAGCTGGAACTTAGGGCCTTTGTTGTTTCCATGTGGCCCTGTAGTGTTCAGCGCCATCTTGGTGGGGGGGGGCGGTTCTGACTGTTCCCTGCACCCTTCAATTAGTAACAGGCTCTTTGAAGGAAAAGAGTCTTGATTTATAGGACTTTCCAAGTTATATAATGCAAATACTATACCATTACCAAATTCAAGTTACCAATCTGTCTCAATCAGATCTCATAATTCCTGAAAATTTAACAATAATGTCTTATGAGCTAATATAAGCTAACTCCAGTGCAACCCTGAAAACATATGACAAAACTAGCAAAGGAAGGGGGAACATGGAATTATCATGTACCATTTTAAGAGTCTTATACTTATACATTAAGTGGCACAATATTAACTTTAAGTAGATTGTGCTAAATTATGCATTTATATCATAATCACAAGAGGAACCATTAAAAATAATATAAAGATATATGACTAAAATAGTAATAATTTCAAATAGGCAATTTCAAATAGATAATTTGAAATGGAGTATAAAGCTAAAAAAATATAGAATATATGGAACAAATAAGAAACAATATCAATCTGGTGGACTTAAAACCAACTTTATCAATAATTATATTAAATGCTAATAGATTAAACACTACAATTATTAGGTAGATGTTGTCAGACTAGGTGAAAATCAAGATCCAACTATATTCTGCCTATATAAAAATTTTTAAAATTATTATCTTTTGTTCTTTGTAGAGACAGGGTTTCGTTATATTCCCCAAACTGGTCTTGAACTCTTGGCCTCAAGCAATCTCCTTGCTTCAGCCTCTCAAAAGTGTTGTGATTACAGGCATGAGCCACCATGCCTGGCAAAGTTTGTATAAAATTTGCTTTACATACACTCAGATCAGCTGAAAATATAATAATGGAAAAATATATACCACACAAAGAGTAATTTTAAGAAAGTTGGTGTGAGTAAATTAATGTCAGACAAAACAGATTTGTAGGTAATGTGTATTATCAGATTCAGAGAGATGTTTCATAATGATAAAATGTTTAGTTCATCAGGAAAACATTATAATCCTCAATGTGTATGCCCTTCTACTTAGTTGGAAGTCTTTAATCAAAGTACTCCATGAATAAAGCAACAAAAGACTTGAGTTTTGAAGATGTTAGCGGATTCTAATTATTATAAAGAAAGCTTGCAAAGAGAGAGGCATTAGAGTTTTTTCCTCTAAAAAGCAAGAGAAGAGCATAACAACTTAAAAGATAAGAACTCAAGTAGTTGCTTGTTTTAAAGTTCTATAATTGTTCTTAGGAATATCTTGATTTATGGCAGGACTCTTTAAATGTAGCTTCTATTTTTACTTGGATAAATTATATTCTTTATAAGAATGAAGTAAAATTGAAAGGCTTAAGATAAGGCAATATCTAAATTTAGCAAAATATTTGAAAAAATCAGTAAATAGAAACAATTTACTTAACACTTTTTAATCTTTAAAAAATTTAACGAAATATGCTTAAAAGTGGGTAAAAGTCAGTACTTAGGAGAATATTAGGGTTTCAGTTTTTACATATTTCTATGTGAAAAAATAGAACTGAGAATATCTTCTATTTAGTAGCATTTCCTCTGTGTTTATGACATACTTTGGCACCTACAGAGTAGATTCAAGTGAAGTATAAACAATTTCAAATTTACTAACCATAAAATGAAATTTTGAACGATTTCAGGAAACCTTATAAAATAAGATAAATAAATAATAAAAAAATAAATAAATAAAAATAAAAAGACTATATAAGATACAGTAATCAGAAATTTGCCAGTAAACCATATTTCACATAGATATATTGACAAAACTGATAAAAGTACACCAAAAAGCAGTTTGGGGAATATAACAAAACCCTGTCTCTACAAGGAACAAAAGATAATAATTTTAAAAATTTTTGTATAGGCAGAATATAGTTGGATCTTGATTTTCACCTAGTCTGACAGCATCTACCTAATAATTGTAGTGTTTAATCTATTAGGCATTTAATATAATTATTGATAAAGTTGGTTTTAAGTACACCAGTTATTTTTAAGCAGATAACAATATAGAAGGGATTTAAAGTTTTTATAATATACATGACTGATTTTGTTTATTGAAAATAATCTTGACCAGGTGTGGTGGCACATGTCTATAATCCCAGGAATTTGGAAAACCAAGGTGGGAGGGTCACTTGAGGCCAGGAGTTTGAGACCAGCTAGGCAACGCAGGACCCCATCTCTACCAAAAACTTAAAAATTAGCCAGGCCTGGTGGTGCATGCCTATAGTTCCAGATACTCAGGGGGCTGAGGCAGGAGAATTACTTCAGCCCAGATGTTGGAGGCTGCAGTGAGCTATGATTGCACCACTGCTCTCCAGCCTGGGTTATAGACTGAGGCCCAACTCGAAATAAGTAAATAAATGAGAATAATTTTATTTTTTCAAAAATAAAACTATTTTATTGGTCCACCAGTATAAATATTCACTAACAAATAAAATTATTTTTAAAAATTATTTTATTGTTTCCTTTTACTCTCAAAGTTGTCCTGGCTTGGATGGTAAATTACGGGATCATCTACCCAGGGGATAAAATCAATCTGTTAATATACCAATTTTCAACAGCTCCTTGCATGTCTATTATTATATATAGAAAAGCTAATACATCTTTTTTGCCCTCAGAGAGTTTCAAATATATTCAGGGAAAAATTATCATATTTTAGGTGGAACAATGAGAGACTAATACAGTCACATAGCACCGCAGTTTGTTGTGCAGAATCTAAGCTGTTTAAACTTATTGAATTAGCAGGATGAATAAAAATGATTCTCCACAGTAAAGGATGACAATCAATGCCTTCTTATTATCTCTTCTGATGCCAGTGATACATACTATTCTTTTCTGTTGTTATTCAAGAATGGTATGTGTTTTGAATCCATTTGGATTATGCATTGGCCCTGGAATAACACTGTTTGCGGCCTTCCAGGCATGTGTGTACTTTGATGACCAAGAGTTTCAACAGTGTGACTTACGTTTCTCCATTTCTCTTAATGTATTACATATTTTGAAATCTTGGAGAGGATGTGTCCAACTATCCAAACTCATTACTTATGAGTATTGATTTGATATAATGAGAATTAAAGTTAAAAAAATAAAGTTTTTATTTTTTGGGAGAGTTTTTTCTTAAAACATTAATAATGATAGTTTAGATAAGTTCCCCATATATCACTTTTTAACCCATTTAAAAATAAAGTATGTCTGCATGTCACTATTTAGTATAAATTATAAGGGTATATAAAACTTCTCAAAGAAGGGGAAGATTTCTAAGAGACTGGAAGTTAAAGGAAAGGGTGATTTATGGAGAGATAGATAACAGAGAATAACTTTACCTGATTTATGACTTTTCCCATGCTCAAATCTGCATGTTTTTGGGCTTTTGCCTGCGTTAACTCTACCTTTGAGAAGACACCTCCCAAGGTGAGGACATTTTTCCTCTTACTGTCTATTTCAGCTGAGGTAAATAACTTTTAAGGTCTTAGATATCTAAATTAGATGGCAAAATTCAGTGAAAAGTTTACTGATTCTGAACTGAGTTGTCTGAGGTAAAGACCAGAAGAATTAGAAAACATGTATGCTTTCCTAACCTAATCAACTCTTGTTTACATAATCTCTTGTTTTCACATACACACACAAATAGAATATGTATTCTAATTTCCATTATTTTGATATTACAGATGCAGATACTAGGGAATAGAGATGTTAAGTCATTTGTCTAATAAAGGATCGAGTTAGCATTTGAATCCAGGTCTTCTAGCCCAAAAGGCTATATTGTTTTTACCACTGCCTACTGACTATTTCCTTAAATCTCTCTCAGTGTCCACGAAGTAAATTTTAAAATGTCTTGAACATTTCTAACTAGGAAACATTCGTGTAAGATAAATATTTTGACGGAATGCTCTATACTATGTTGTTTTCTTGTATATTATATGTTATAAAAAATCCTACAATGGTGACTTACTTAACTTAGCCTCAACCCAAGTTTTCCACATAAGCAAATGACCCATGATTGTTTTATAGAATTCAGTTTGGGAAACAGTGGTGAATGAAGTAGGATATTGTGGGTTTAAAAAATAAAGGCCATAATTTTAATCCCTTATATTTACTTATATCTTTGCCCTCACTTTTTTGGGATTAATTTTTTTTCCCTGAAAAACTCTTCTAAAAATAATTTTAAAGGCTAAATATATACTTTCCATTAATTTCAATGAGAACACTTTTAAAGGACTATTGGGATCCCAGATTAATTCTCATTTATACTGACACAACTGAATTACATAAACAGTTAACACTGGCCTGATGACAAAGAGGCAGGAGTCCTTCTGTGCTGATTCTGCAAGACGGTGGTGTCTTCCAGGCTTGTCGTCCAGCTTTTATGCAGATGACTTATGCAGTGAGCAATATGGAGCACGAGCCAGGCTCGGTGGCTCAACCTGTAATCCCAGCACTTTGGGAGGCTGAGGCGAGTGGATTGCCTGAGCCTGCGGGTTCAAGACCAGCCTGGGAAAATTGGCTAGACCTCCTCTCTACAGTAAATCAAAAAATAGCCAGGCATGGTAGCATGTGCCTGTAGTTCCGGCTACTTGGAAGACTGAGGCAGAAGGATCATTGGAGCCTAGCAGGTCGACGCTGGGTGGCTGTGAGTGTGCCACTGCTCTCCAGGCTGGGTGACAGAGTGAGACTCCAACTCAAAAAAAAAATATGGAGCACGTTGAGAGACTAAGATGATGTGCACAGAAAGTATTACCATTGTCTGAATGTTTGTGCACCCTCCCAAATTAATATGTTGAAATTAATCACCAATGTGATTGATATTAGGAAGAGCCTTTGGGAAGTGATTAGACCATGAAGGCAGAGTTCTCATGAATGGGGTTAGGGTTCCTGTGAAAGCAATCCCAGAGAGTTGTCTTTTCTCTTCCACCATGTAAAGACACGTTGAGAAGGTGCCATCTATGAACAAAGAGATGGGCCTTCCCCAGACATTGAGGCTTGATCTTAGACTTCTCAGTTTCCAGAAGTGTAAGAAATAAGTTTATGTTGTTTATAAGTTACTCAGATTAAAGGTTTTTTTTTAGCAGCCCTAATAGTCTGAGATAAAAATCATATACAACATCATTTTAATTCAGTATTTAATTTTTAAAAGAACCAAACAGAGCAGTAGAGACTGACAAGGTCAGTGAAAGCAAGGTACCCATTCTATGATATTTTGATGTCTGTAAGATAAGCAAATAAGTATTCTGGAAGAAGAACCATAGGTAACATGCGGCAACAATACAACTGTGGGTTTGAGTAGAGGGAGCTCTTATTTTACTGTGCTTGCTGTTGGCATGTGAAATCTAAATTTGTCCTCATGATTGAGAAGAAATGTGTTGAAATTAAAACTGGGTATCAAATGAACCTTCTCTCATAATTGAATTCTCATAATCCAAATGTAATTATCCTAGAATAAGATTAGGATGCTATTCCATTAACATCAAGTTTCTATTCATTCTTTCATTTGATCCTTGCAGTAATTCTCAGGTGTCAGTGTTGGAACTTAATACTGAACTTTCTAAGTCCAGTCTTATTTATTTGGTCTTTTGGGTTCATTGTCTTAGTTCCTGGATGCTCTGTTACCCCCAATGCCTCAGGTTCTAAGATGTTGGCTTAGATTCTTGAAAATTCTCATGTATCTTGATAGTGTAAAACAGGGCAAGATCAGATTCATATTAGAGACACAGGGTTCTGAAGACAGGTAGTATCTGGGTTTCCTCAACTGTAAGGTGGGATAAGAACAGGGCTCAATTTAAAGAATAACTGTGAGGATTAAGGAGTTAATCCATGAAAAGTACTTAGAATAGTGTCTACCAAATAGACACCAGAAATGATAACAATCGCTATGAGACATTGCAATACAGTTGGACAGATCCTTACAGGGCACAGTCATGAGCCAGGCCATGTCCTAGTAGATGCACACCTAAACTGACACTGTTCCTTCTCTGCTAAAGTTTATGGTCAGTGGTGGAGACAGACACAGAAAAGATAACTCATATAATGAGGTATGTCCATGGGTAGAAATATGCATAGAAGATGTATTTATTTTAAAACAGTTTTAGCGAGGTATAGTTAACATACAATAAATTGTATATGTTTAAAGGGTACAATTTTATATGTTTTGGCATATGTGTATACTCTTGTATCCATCACCAGAATCAAGATAAGGAATGCCCCATAATCTCTAAAAGTTTTCTCCAGCCACTTTAGAATTCCTCCATTTAATCTCCCTGTCCCAGGAAACTGTTGATATGCTTTCCATCACTATGGATTCATTTACAAATTTTAGAATTTCACTCTGCATAATCATTTTGAGATTCATCCACGGTGTTGTATCACTAATTCATTCCTCTTTATTGTGGAGTAGTATTCCATTATATGGATATGTTGCAATTTGTTTATTTATTCACCTGCTCATGGAAACTTGACTTGTTCCCAATTGTGGGATATTAAAAATAAAGTTGCTAGAATTAAAAAAAAAAAAAAATTTAAAGTGTATAATGTAATGAGTCTGGGCAGATGTATACACCCATGAAACTGTTGCCACAATAAAAATACAGAACGTTTCTATCACCCTCAGAAGTTTCCTCATGACCTTCTGCAATTCACCCCCTCATCCCCAACCCCAGGAAGTCACTAATCTGTTTTCTGTCCCTATAGATTAGTTTGGATTTTCAAGAATTTTATATAAATATAATTATGCCGGAGGCATGCTTTTGTGCTTGTTTTGTACTTAGCTCAACGATTTTTATTTATTTATGTTTTTAGAGAGATGGTCTCACTTTGTTGTGCAGGCTGGAGTGTAGTGATATGATCATAGCTCACTGCAACCTCCAACTCCTAGGCCCAAGTGATCCTCCCACCTTAGCTCCCAATTTGCTGGGACTACAGGCGTATGCCATCAAGCCACACTAAGTTTTTAATTTTTATTTTGTAGAGTTTGAGTCTGACTATGCTGCCCAGGCTGGTCTTGAACTCCTGGTCTCAATCTATCTTCTCGCCTTGGCCTCCCAAAGTGCTGAGATTACTGGTGTGAACCACGGCACCCAGCCCGTAGTGAGTTTTAAATTTCTCCATGTTGTGATGTTTTTCAGTATTTTATTCCATTTTATTGTTGAGTAATAGTCCATTAAATTTATGTAACACAATTTACTTATTCACTTAATGGAATTTTTTTCCAGTTTGGGACTATTGTGAATAGCTGCTGAATAGCTGCTATATGGTGAATAGATGCTATAACTCTTTTGTGTGGCTTAAATATTTTATTCTTAGAAATTCTGTGCAAACTAATCCCACAAAGAGGCTAGTTTGTTACTTCTGGATGTAGTTTCTTCTGAGCGAGTATTCTCAATTTTATGAACCTTGTGAATCCATAGCTAATTTTACATATATTTCCATTTGTCTTTGTTTCTGGGAAACTCAGAGGTAAATTTGAGGGTCAGTTATTGCAGTCATGCAACTTGCTATTGTTCATATATTTTGTGTGCTGACATCATCCCTAACTAACTTCACCTCTGTCATTATATGTTCCCTCACCCTAAATATATCATCTATTAATTTTTTGTTATACTGTGTATTTTTATAAGATACTGCAAGCCCATTTTTAAGGGAGACAAATTGCAAAGCAAAGAAATATTGAATCTGGCATAATTTGAAGGGTTCCAAGAAGCTTCCCTTTACTCCCAGATATCTTTGCTTTCTACTTGTCAGGAATATCTGAAATTCTTTCATTAGCGATTCATCTCTTTCCATTAAGAAGTATTTCCATTTAAGAAGAAATCCTCAGAGAGAGTGGACATCTTATCTTAGGTCACAGAAGTGAGAATTCATTATCTGAACCCTTTTGAGTGGACAGCTGGAGGTTGGGGTGGATGGGAGTGAAGACAGCACATCTCTACAGGATGAAAAATAGACAGGTACTAGAAAAAACTAGAAGGAGGAAACAGGAGGAGAAGCCACCATTTTCTGACTGTGTTCATTTCCTTGCTGAGAAGTAAGAATTTGAATTTTATTTATTTTCTGCCTTTGAGGGGAGGGAATCTTTACAAGGTAAGAATTAAGTAACGATGGTAGCTAATGCTTCTTTGTTGAACTACCTAGAAAACTTTGAATACTGAAGTATAGAAATGGAATTTAAAAGTAAATTAAAGGCTCCTCACTTAAACTCACCCAGTTACAGAGTGGAAATCATTCATGCTTATTATATTCTCCTTAGTACTAAGGCAGATATATTGTTGCTTGAAGTAGGAACAGGCAAAATATAGACTGCAATGGAGAGAAAATACTGTTTATGTACTACAAAAAAAGGTAGGTGCCAAACACAATTGGCAATTGTGAATACACACCCCAAATCAATAAACCTGGGAAACAGTCTGTGTAGTACTTGAAAGCAATTTTGAAAAGAGAGAGAATAGGGAGAAAATGACCTCCCCCATTCCCTCACCCCCTGCAACAAACCAAGTAAACCAAACCATGTGAATGTGAATGAAAAACTGGATGTCAGAAAAAGTATCGAATGCCGGGAAAAATGATTCAGACAGCAGAAAAAACATAGATAAGCAGCTGAATTGTAGATTTAGAATGCTTGTCAGTTTGCACATGCCTTGCTGATGAAAATCTTGTTGATGGAAGCAAAATTCCTTAGGATACCAAGTTCTTGCACATATTTTGCCCTTTATAGATGCATAGTCATTCCAAGGCTTGGCAAATTTATGTTAAATGACTATATAGACTTGTATTTGATTAAAAGTCCGTTTTTGGAGCTCCCAGGAGAAACGTCAATTAGGTAGCTTTCCATTATAGACAACAGGAATAGAAAGGGAGAAATGAACGGCCGTAGAGCCTCTGAGGCAGTGGCTTATTGATATGTTTTCTGCACGAAGCCTGAGTTTCTTTTATCACTCAATACTGAATCTTGTTCGCAAGTGGGAGGTGGCATTTGCTTTTAGAGCTCCGCCATAAACGTTGTGGGTCAGAAATCCAACTACAAAACATACAGGTTATAAGCAGATGTACATTACAGCCTTTTCTAGGGGACTTGAGGGATAGTTTAATTGTACCACCCCCACAGTGTGGGAGCCTGAAAGGATTACAGTAAAGTGCTTCATGAATATTCATTAAAGTGGTTAATAAGGATGACTGGATGGGTCTCTCTATCTCAATACAGCAACATCCTGGGAGAAGAAAAATCATGCCAGATACGTGGAAAGTCCTCATTGCCATGAGTGTTAGGAAATTCTATTACTCACAAGTGGTGCAGCCAGACTGACTTGTAGATATTCTCCCCCAAATCGGTTATTTTTTTTTATCCACTCCATTCTCATTGGCTACTGCCACTTAGTTTCATTGCCTGTAGAGTCTCCCAGTTTCCTTTCTGGAGACTTGCAGATGGAGACAGATGATCATATGTAAATAAGCCTGGGAAAGCACATCTCACGTCTCTGATGTGTCTGGGATTCATTTGACTGAAGGTTCGTTATTTCAGGTTGTTCCATCCTGTTGTTGAATGTCTTTTCCTTGTACCTCTGGCCTCCTTCCAGCACCTTAAGATTTCTCCCACTCTTTGCTTCATGGCCTGGGTGACTCACTTGGTCTGAAGCCCTGCCTGTCTTCCACAAGTCCCTCTGAAAACATTATTTCACTGCTTGTTCATCAGGTGCTTGAATATTAGTGGGTATAGTTAATTAATGAGTCTCCCTGATAAAGCCTTACCTTTAATTTTTTTTTGTCGTTGTTATTTATTGAGACAGGTTCTTACTCTGTCATCCAGGCTGGAGTGCAATGGTGTGACCACAGCTCACTGCACCCTCTAACTCCTGGGTTCAAGTGATCCTCCTATCTCAGCCTCTCAAATTGTTGAGACTACAGGTGCATGCCACCCACACCTGGAAATTCTTTATATTTTGTAGAGATGGAGGAGGTCTTGCTATGTTGCCCAAGCTGGTTGTGATCTCCTGGCCTTAAGAGATTCTCCCACCTTGGTCTCCCAAAGCTCTGAGATTACAGGAATGAGCTACCACACCTGGCCTATTAACTTCTTGTTTCCATACAAAGAAGTCTGTATATTTTACATACTGTTTTGGGAGCTGTTCTTGGTAGCAGAGCCTTATCACAGCCCTGATATATAAACATTTGTCATGTACAGCAATTCCTTACATATTTCTGAATGCTGTTTAAAGTTTTGACTTTAAATTACAAAAGTCAGAGTTATAAATCTCATTATCTTAGACTTCCCATTTAGCCCTCTAGGATAGGAGGACCTTGAAATTCAGCAAAATTCTCCTGCAGATAAATCCTGAGGGTTAATCTAGAGACTGATTTTTTCTTATTTTCCCAGATCAAGGCTAAGATTAGCAAACTCTTCTAATTCATAGGTTGACACTTTCTGACTGAATTTTTTTCCAATCTGTTTTTAAATTTATGTGTAAAGTCCCCAAATGGTGACATTTTTATTTTTCAAAATAGAGTAATAAAAGGAGATGAGAATTCCTGGTATTTTGTGCTGCAGCTCAGTTAGGAGTCGAGTGATGGCTACAAAAATCAACTCATCTAGACTTCACTAAATGCTTGTTGAATTGAATGGAAGAAAACTAAGATATATGTTTGAGTAATTAAAAATTCACATTGACATCTACTCTGCTTTTATGGTTTTTGAGATTCTAGTGTTTTCCTAGACACATCTCTACCAAATAAGATGACAATCAAGATTGTGGGATCAGGTTTTTGTTTCTGACTATTTGGTATATTACATCCTTAGACAATATAATTACTCCATATGGACTTATTTCTGGACTTTACCTGTTTCTAGAAGTGTGACTTTTCCAGCACAGTCCTTCACTTCACAAAGACCTTTGGAATCCAGTTTTGTACATCAAATATCTTTGCTTTGACTTCTCCAGGCTGTTGTCTGGATCTCTCAAAAGCCACAGCTGTAGCTTGTGTCCACAGCATATTGAGGAAATATGGTTGGTAAACACTGTTTACACTGCCTCATCGATCTCACCATGTTTCATTGGCTAGGGTACAAGACAGGCAGCACCATAGAAACCTAGACAATGCGTGTCACTGAGCACTGCACATGATATAGCTTTCAGACCTTGACAGGCAGAAGTTGTGGCAGTCTAGTTTTCCCGGAGATGCTGCTCTTTGTTTTATGGAGATAGGTTTGTCTCAATCTTTGAGTCTGTCTTCAGGGTTGTTAGGGAAGGGTTCAAAATGATGCTTGCTGATTTTCACACATGCTGTTTTGCAATTCCCTTCATGAAGCAACTAGCGCATCCTAAGATGGGACACATGCTAGGTTTCTGGTAGGTGATGGAATTTTTACCTCTGCTCTTTTTAGAAGCATACAGCTACTTGGCACACCACCGAAGACCAAAGCTAACACTTACTATTCACAAGTAATTGAAATTTCAATGTACCCACAGCATATCTTTTATTATATTTTTCTTCCAAATTCAAACTGGCAATTGTTGCACTGTGTCTTGGTTGATGTCAAACTATATACAGGCTACTTACCCACTTTTACCAGACTTTGAGTGTAGACTGCGTTCAAGAAACAAAAAAAATCCTATTTAAAACTTAAAAATTTGGCTGGGTGCAGGAGCCCACACCTGTAATCCCAGCACTTTGGGAGGCTGAGGTGGGAGGATTGCTTGAGCCCAGGAGCTCAAAAACAACTTCAACAACATAGCAAGACCTCATCTCTACAATTTTTTTTTAAATTAAAAAATAAAAACGTAATTCATTTGTAAACTCTGGAAAAACTGGCTAACAGACATCTTTCTGCTTAGGTTTGTGCCTTCTATTAGTGTGAGAAGGATTCTGTGTTTGTTGCCTGGATAATTGAATAGGGGAAGAAGCAGAGTGTAGAGGAAGCATTGATAACATTCAGTTCTTTCAGGAACCTCATGACAGTTTCCAGTGCCGTGAATTCCTAGGACATGAATTTGAACACCCATGTTCCAATATCAATACCCAAATTTGCCTCAAAGCCAAATACAAGCTTGAAAACCTTATGCTTTTTTTGTGGTTAATAACGACATCCTTGTTGCCTTTCAACACATTGGAATTTGAGAATTAAATGGATGCCTCTGCTCAAATTTTTAAAAATTAAATTAAATTAAATTGTAAAATTGTGGGGTACAATTCAGGGTTAGGTATACAAATATTCACCATGCAGGTACCCTTGCTGATGAGGTGTGCCCCCCTTCCCCAGGCAGATATCAACTACTGTCAGTCCCACCTCCCCCCACCCCGGCAGTTTTCCGCTACTGTCAATCCTTTTCTTATAGTATTACGGTAGTTGTTCAAGATCCACTTATGAGTGAGAACATGTGATACTCAGCTCTTTGTTTCTGTGAGAGATCACTCAGTATTATAAACTCTAATTCCATTTAGGTTGCTGTGAAGTTCATGATTTTGTTCTTCTTTATGGCTGCATAATATTCCTATATTGTATATATGTACCACATTTTAAAAATCCGGTCCTCTTTTGATGGGCAGCATAGTTGGTTCCATGTTCTTGCTATCTGCTCAAATTTTTATTTTAATTTGGGTTCATCAGATTTAGCAAGTGAATGTACAGGTCACCCAGTCAAATCTGAATTTCAGGTAAATGACGAATAATTTTTAGTTATATGTATGCTCTCCATAATATTTGGACAAATATTGCATGCAGCATTTTATATTAAGACATTCTTTGTGCATCTGAAACTCAAATGTAACAGTGTTTTTCTGGAACCTCAATATAACTAAGTAATTCCATCAAAACCAGTCATTTCCCTTTCATTTTGCTACTCTCTGATTCTGGATTTCCGGATGAAGAAATGACTTCTCATCGCATCTGCAAATAGAGACAGAGGCCTTTAAAGCAAGAGGCATAACAAGGAAATCGAACTTCCATATCTGGCAGTTCACATCTATAATCCTCTCCCAGTTCACCCAAACTTGAGTCATTAGTACATGATATTTTGCAGCTGGCTGAGCCAGCTGTTGTGACAGGGATTCAGGTGGGGATAGAAGAACAATTACAATTTTTACTTCGGAGCTCTCTTCTAAATCCAGATGAATAAATATGTAGCAGCAGGCTGATGCAAAGAACCAAGGAAAAGAGCGGGAAACAATCTCATCAACTGGGCAAATGCAAAAGTGCAAAATCTAGTCTGGGGTAAAAAATCCTGGAATGTGGTGCCAGCCATTGCTTCCCGCCAGGTGGGATATTTTATATCTTTAGTGTGCAGATGTGTGAGGTTTATATTACCTCACAGCGCCATTGAAAATGGGCCATCAGGGGTACCCAGAGGTATAAATTTGCCCACCAAAATGGTCAAATTACTAAATTATTCTCCTGATCCTCATGTTCAGTCCCATTTTCTGATCATAAGTTAGAGGAACACAGTCATTACTTTTGAAGTTTCCACTGTTATGTGCCCAGACCTGAAGCATTCAGAAATGTACCTCCAACCACAACAGTCTCTAATTACTTCAGAAACACCACTTAGGTCCCTGCTCTTCGTGTATCAGAGGCTTGGGACATTATTGTGTTTTGCACTTGAAGGCTAATGACTATATCACCTGGCAGGGGTCCCTCCAGACCAACTGTAGAATTAAATCCTTATTGTAACACCTCTGGAACTGGGTTCAACTTCTAACATCCATTTAGTAATGTATTCCTTTTGAAAAGTTGCTCATTTGAAGTCCTTTCCAAAAGCAATAAAAATATCTTTCAATTTCAGGCTTAACTCAAACTTTTTATTTTCCTTTTGAAATCAAGTCTAATTTTTCTGGAAAGCCTGAGAGGTTCAAGAACTATTGTGTGTGTGTGTGTGTGTGTGTGTGTGTGTGTATGTGTGTCAGGGGGCGGGGATCATGGGGGACACAGCTGGGTCAGGGGGAGTATCATGGTGCATATTTCCAAAGAAGTTCGCAACCAAGGTTCTTAGATCTCCAGCAACACTTGAGGAGGATAAATGACTAATTCCATTTTCTTTTTTTTTTTGTTTTTTTGTTTTTTTGTTTTTTTGAGTTGGAGTCTCACTCTTGTCTCCCAGACTGGAGTGCAGTGGCCGCTCCCGGCCACCGCAGCCTCGACCTGCTGGTCTCCGGTGATCCTTCCGCCTCAGCCTTCCGAGTAGCTGGAACTACAGGCGCGCACTACCACGCCCAG
Organism: Tarsius wallacei; assembly: GCA_963574415.1. Lineage (NCBI taxonomy): Eukaryota > Metazoa > Chordata > Mammalia > Primates > Tarsiidae > Tarsius > Tarsius wallacei. Next base: position 15,753 of record CAUYQG010082018.1, read on the forward strand.
CTAATTTTTGATTTATCGTAGAGATGAGGTCTCGCCTGCCCAGGTGGGTCTCGAACCCGCGGGCTCAGGCAATCCACTCACCTCAGCCTCCCAAGGCGCGGGATTACAGGCTGAGCCACCGAACCCGGCTCTAATTCCATTTTCATAGTCATTGTTACTTGTTACCCCTGGGATGACCAGAGCTTCATGGAAAGGTATAAGAGGTAAGGGCTTTGTTCTCCACATATCTTGTGCCTGCTGTAAAACACTCAGTTACTCCCCATTTGCTACCAAATAATATCCCAACTCCTTAACCCGACTTTTAAGACTACTGAGGAGGTTCAGTTGGTCCATAATGACATTTAAAAATTTTTAATAAAAATTTTTTATGGAGACAGGGTCTTGCTCTGTCACTTAGGCTGGAGTACAGTGGTCTGATTATAGCTCACTGCAGCCTCCAACTCCTGGCCTCAAGTGATCTTCCCACCTCAGCCTCCCAAGCAGCTGGGACTACAGATGTGCACCTGGCTAATCAAAAGTTTGGTGCGGGGGAGAGGGTCTCACTATGTTGCCCAGTCTTGTTTGGAACTCCTGGTCCCAAGTATTCCTCCCACCTTGGTCTCCCAAAGTACTGTGATTATAGGTGTGAACCACTGTGCCCAACACCAAAGTGACATTTACACTAGACAATCCTTTATTTTGAGAGATTGGCCATTCAAGATGTTTAGGGTGTGAACTTCCTGTTACTCTGCCAACCGGGCATTTACAAATGCTCTCTAGGGGTTGATAATGCTCATAACCAGAACCACCCTTTCAGAGGATGGTCCCAAATTATACTCCTATCATTACATGGGGTGCCCTAGACATCGCATTTGCTATTTTCTGTTACGAGGATTAAATGGGATAGTAATAAAGCAACTTGTACAAATCACATTGCACCTAGGAAAGACTTGGAAGTGCAGGGTCTCCTTCTGCACTGCACCTGTCTCATATATCACTTTGCTCTCTCACTCAGTCGATTCTTCTGGGTGGAATAAGCTTTTCTGACCTCTGAATGTGTGAACTTCACTTTTTGCAATTTAATGAATATGTGAGGGAGGACTCCAAAAACATCAGAATGTATTTCTAACAAATTCTGCATTTATTCTTACATGTTTAAACTTCAGTCACCTTCAAAGTACTCCCAGATTGATGCAATACACCTATTGAGATGCTTTTTCCACTGCTCAAAACAGTTTTGAACTTTGTTAATTTTGATGCCTTTTAATATTTCTGCTGTATGTTCCACATTGGCAAAATGTCTCCCTTTGAGGACTTTTTTCATCAGGAAAACAGAAAGAGTCACTAGAGGTGAGATTGGGTGAATAGGGAGGGTGGGGCGTGGGGGTCGTGCCATTTTTGGTCAAGAACTGCTGAACACTCAGCGTGGTGTGGGCAGGCTGTTTGTGTAAATCACTCATCAAGAAATGGGCAGCACATTGAAAGTATATAAAAAAAATTCACTGAAGCGGAACACAGCCTCTAACAACAATGCTAGCTGGTACACCGATGCCTTTGGGTTTCTAGAACACTTACTTAGTTGGGGAAGCCTGTACTACAAGTGGCCTGCCCTCCAAAAGATAATTCCAGTTTTTTGGATGTCCCCTTATATAAAATCTCTCTCTCTCTTTTTTTTTTTTTGAGTCGGAGTCTCACTCTGTCGCTCAGACTGGAGTGCAGTGGCCGCTCCTGGCCACCGCAGCCTCGACCTGCTGGGCTCCCGCGATCCTTCCGCCTCA
>CAUYQG010082021.1:0-25611 GCA_963574415.1 Tarsius wallacei
CCACGCCCAGCTCATTTTTTGATTTATTGTAGAGATGAGGTCTCGCCAAGTTGCCTAGGCGGGTCTCGAACCCGCGGGCTCAGGCAATCCACTCACCTCAGCCTCCCAAGGCGTGGGATTACAGGCTGAGCCACCGAGCCCAGCTGGCCCTGAATTTTTAAATCTTAGATGTTTCCATGAGCAATACTTGTCAGTATGACTGTGGTTCATATACCCTCATCAGAGCTTCCCTGTGACATTAATCATAAAATACTGGATTGGGTTTTTCTTCTTCAAAGGTTAAAAAGGATCCCGTCTCAACTAATAGATTCACCAAAATGTAACACCTTGGCCCCCTTCCACCAAAGTTAGCTCCAGTTCAGAAATACTGTAAGAATTCAGAAAAGCTCGGCGCTTGAGCTGCTGGAAATTCATCTTTTCTTTGCAATTAATGGACAGATTGTTGGTGCCAGTCTACTGAAGCTCCACTCGCCATCAGGGCCATACTCTTGCTGGGTTTTTGATCATTTATCTGTTCATTAGCATCTTCACCTGTGAGGATAAGGAAGGCAACTTGCTTCATATCTACTTCCACGTCACAGTTTAATAAGCAGGGCAGAAATTAATGAACTAAGTGAGGAGGCTGGGTGGCCTGCCTGTGTCACCTGTCCAGTCCCCACAACACGTGCTAGTCTCAGCATCCCACCCAACCAGCGGTCGGCTCAGCTGGTGAGAGGACGTCCCTGTCCGAGACAACAAACGAGGGGAAGAAACAACGTCTTCCCCAAGTGTGGAAAATCTAGAGGCGGTTTTTACAACAAGCGGCAGGGGCGCGCGGAACGTAGGAACCCGGTCACGGCTGGCTTCACCGGACACCCTCCCGCTGCCGGTCCTTCCCACCCTGGGCGCAGAGAACGTGATTGCCGGACTCCAGGACCCCCGCACTCCCCGCGCCGTCTCCTCCTCGAGAACTTCGAAACAACGCTCGTCGGGACCGGATGACTAAACCCGTATGTCTCCGAGCCACGGGGGCTGTGCCAGCACTGCGGACAGACAGTGCAGAGAATACCCTGCGCCGCAGTCCTGGCCCCTACCTACTGCCGCCTGGCCCCTGCGGGCCGCCGTAGTCCCCGCGGACCGCCGTGTGCCCCGCGAGCCGCCGTAGGACCGCGCCCCCAAGGCCGCGCTCTCAAAATGGCTGCTGGGCTCCGCTTCCCCCGGTGCCCTGGCTGAGGGCCCGGCAGCGGGCGCTTGGTGCCTGCCCTTACGTTCCGGCGCTAGCGCGGACGACAGGCCGGGAGCGGCAGGCCGCGGCCCAGCGCACCGTCTCTCGGGGCGGGGCAGCGGGCCCCTTCCGGGGATGGGCCTCAGCGCTCGCGTCGCTCTGGCTCAGTCGCGGCTCCTCCCCGCTCGGGCGGGCGCTGCGCCGTGTCCCCGCCCGTCAGTCGGCCCGGCCGGCCGCAGACTGGGCCTGGGCGGCCGCACCGAGAGCTCCGAGCCCGGAGGCGTCAGGAGGCGTCCGCGCTGCCGCTGGCCGCGACGCGGCCGGGGCGAACAGGCGGCGGCACCATGTTCTCCCTCAAGCCGCCCAGACCCACCTTCAGGTCCTACCTCCTGCCGCCGCCTCAGGTAGACGGCCCTGTCCCCCGCGCCCCCTCCGGCCGCTTCCGTGGAGCCCCCGGGAGGCTGCCCGTCTCGGCGCCCCGACTCCCGGAACGCGTCCTTTCGGGCGCCGCCACCGGCTGGGTGGAAACTTGCAAAACTCCTCCTCTGCCGTACTCTGCCCGAAGTCCTGCCGGCCGTGGTTTTCCAAGTTGATGGGACCCAAGGGGGCGTTAATTTAGTTAGTTCCTACCCGGCGACGGTTCCCACTGTGACCGCCAGCGTGACTGCAGCGCTCGGGGCACCTGGTGGAGGCGGCTACTTGTCTCTCGTGTGTGAGCACCTGGCAGGGACACAGACAGCTTTAAGGGGTTTATCAGACTGCCGAGGCGATGATAAGCAGATCTTAAAAATTCAGGATGTAACATAATTTAAGTGAGGGATATGTGTTTGTCGCATGTGTCATCACTTGGAAAACAGAAAATGTGCCCTCTTGTCTTGGGGGAGGTGGAGTTTGGATTTCGATTTTTTTGCTGATGTTTTTCAGACGGAAAATAAGATCAATTCGGAACCGAAGGTTAAAAAACTGGAGCCAGTCCTTTTGCCAGGTAAGCACTAGTTTGAGCTCTAGCAGATACTTTAGCAATGTATTTTGGCCTAGGATTATTGTTCCGACTAGTATCATGCGGTTAACTTTCCTTCTCTCTTTGAACTTCTCCAGTTAAAAATGCAGTAACTGAGAGGGGGAAAAAAAGAGTTGGTTAGAGAACTACAACAGCAACACAAATGATTAAATTGGTGTTTATCCGTGAAAGGTTAAAGCATCATAGGAAACTGTCAAGAATGTCTCCACTTCATTTTTTTTTTTTTTGTCTTCTGAGTCGTTTTTTTTGCAAAGAAGTGTATCTTTAATTGCTTGGGTAGTAAGGTTCCCTTGCCCTTCATGATTGTCTACCACTTAATGCATTAATGATTAATAGTCAGATCATCGTTTGAATGCATTTTGATAGTATAAAAAGCGACTTATTACGTCTGTGTCTCTATACCAATAACAATGCTTAGCTTTGAATTACTTACTTGGCAATTGGTTTTTGAAGTTGTCAGCTGTATTTGCAAATTTGCTTGTTTCAGTTTAAGAACAGGATTTTTCCCAACAGAAGCACTGACATTTTGGGCCAGATAATTCTTTGTTGCAGGTGGGTTGTCCTGCGTATAGCTGCATTCCTGGCATCTGCCCACCAAATACCAGTCGTTTCCTTATCCCCCCCCCCATGATTGATTTCTCCATACACACATTGCCAATTTTTTTGTGGGGGGGGGGGGGTAGGCATCTCTGGGGGACACAGTCCCCTCCCAATTGAGAATCACTGCTTTAGAACAAAATTTGCCTTAGAGGACCTTAGAGAAAGAGGTAGGGACTGGTGGAGTTTGGTTTAGGAACATACAAAATACTATGTGGTAGATATTTTGAATTCTGTAATAATTAGGAAAAATCAGTTGTTTAATATAATTATTGGAGGAAGTAGCCAGACACTTAGGAAAAAACCTGTTTTAAACCTGAAATAGAATCATTTACCAGTTTGTGTGGATATTATCAACATTTAAAAATCACAGTCATTATTACCTTAAAAGCCAAATCTAGTAAAATAATTAGAACTTTGTAGGTAGTGAGTGAGCAAATGTGGAAACTTTAAAATTTTAAATATTAAGTAGGGACAAACATTTAAAACAACAACCTTTGGTTCTGTATGCTAACTCTTGAAAGTTTTTTTAAGTTTTATTATGAGGGTTAGTTATAAATGTTTTCCTTTGATTTTGTTAGTGCTTTTCACACCAAAAGTGTGTACCAGTTGATCCTTTGTACTTTTCCTCAGAGTGAGCAATAGAATTACTAAGTAACCCTTGCTCTTTGTGTGCTCTGCTGTAGTCTTAGTCACTCCAGGCATTTAAAATGCAGCAATGGGAAACACTCATCTTGAATGAATGCCTGTGAGCTGTTGAACTTTGGCTTCCTTTACTTTGAACAAGCCTGGTTCGGAGGCTTTGATTTTCCCCTCCCAGTACTATGATTTGACACACATATGTAACGTGGTCCTGGCTACTAATACTAATGCTTGATTTTTAAAAATTAGCTTTTGAATTTAAGATATGCTTATAAAAATATTACTAAATATGAATATGTTTGAAGAACTTTCTCATTGAAGGGTTACCCACTCTAAAATTACTAAAAACCTAACTTTCTACCGAAAAGTCAGAGTTTTCTGGGGAAACATTAAGTCCAGTTCCTGACTGAAAGTGATTTTCTGGTCCCAGAAATAGCAGATAAATCTGAATCTTTTAGTTGTCCATTAAGGATTTCTCCGACCTATGCTAATTTTTCCCACGTTGGCTTTCAAATCACAGCCAAAATCTGTGCATGCACACATGGAGGCTCTGTCACCCAGCATTCTGTTTTCACCTGACTTATTCGTACAGAACATTTAGCCAATCCTGGATTATTGTGTCTTTGCCCTCCTTCCTGACCCCTTTGTTCTTATTTTCTTGCTATGACCTTCCACACTTGTTCTGGTTGGGTTCTGTCTGGCCGCCCGTTGTCCCTGTCCCCTGCCTCACCTCCCGTCACTTGCCTTTCTACCACTAGAACCTCCATTGCTCTTCTTTGGCTTGCAGTCTACTGTTCTACCCATGAGATCTAGAAGACAAGTGGAAGCTGACTGAAGTGTTGGTGATCTAAAGACCTAGACTAGGATAGGGCTTTTACTAAAAGACATTGAATAATACAGTTCTGGCCTTTGTTATTGTCAGAAATCAGTAGAAAACTTGGCCAGGTCACCTGTGGCTTTGCACAGGCACACAAGGGTAATTGTTCAGAGATATAGTATTGCATGTTATGCTTTGGCATAATGCCTAGGGTCCAAGGATATCCTTCTTCAGTTGCCCGAAGTTTGAACTTTTAATTCAATAAGCAGATGAAAATTAGAACACAAAAATCAATTGTTTATTTGTGTGCAGTGACCATGTGCTCTGTTGGAACTTAACACAGCTAAATTTAAAATGATCCTCATCTTTCATTAAGTAAAGAAAATAGAAGAAAAGGACCAGTAATTTAATTTAGGTGGTGCTTTATGTTAGTAATTTTCATCTTTCCTGCTTCATGAAACCCTTGAGATGGAGATTGTACCCTATTCAACTTTGTAGTCTTGATGTCTAGCATAATGCCTGATTGTGATAGACACTGAGATGTTTGTTGAGTGAATGACTGAATGAAAGGGCCCCTCACATCACCTGCTTAAACTGTTACTTTAGCCAAGCACACACACAGAGATATCAACTCCCAGATTTAGGAATAAAAAAGACTGTGTGCCAAACATCTCAGGAGAGTTCTATCAGAGCCTGCAATTGAAGTATAGTACTCTTGCAAAGTAGTTAGTTTCTGTGTCAGCTTTCTCTTCATCATCTTATCATTATGTGAATATCATTCTTTTAATGATTGTATTTTATATGTGTAAAATCATTCCGATACTTTTTGAAAATTTAGTATGAATTTTAAAGTGTGTGTATATGTTTGTGTTCCAGCATGTATTCATCAAGAGCATGTAATGCCAAACTGTCCTCATGTCTTTTTTCAATAGCTGCTAAACTGGCAGATTGGTTCAGTGAGCGTGTGAGTATCTCCAGGGTGCCAGGCTCTGTGCTAGATGGGAAAAGTGCTGGAGGTGTAGTGTGCCTGGGCCACACCAAGGTTTGGAGTGAACTCCAGGCTGCCTGTTGACGAGATAGAAGTTGATTGGGACCGATCAGTGGTTCTCAAAGTCCAGCCAGGGCCTGGCATCAGATCTGGGTGAAGTTTTGATCAGCTCTTGGTCAAAATGAGAAAATTGAGAATGCAGCTTTCTTCATAAAGCTAAATTTATTTGATTTAAAGGATTGCCCTTTATTCTGAGATTTTTGTCCTTCTAACTTCTTTGGTGTAGTTTTTTTTTTTTTTTTTTTTGGTTAAATGATGGTGCTACTAGTTGTGGTTTTAAAAAAGTTGTTAAGTTAACGATATTGGCCCTTTAAATTATTATTGTAATATTTCTGGTCCGGAATCTAAACTGGAAACTACTAGATGAGATTATTATACTATTACAGATACAGTTTAATGAGCACTCACACAGAGAACATCAGTTATTCTGTCTGCCTAGTAGTCCTTCCACCGTCTCCTGAAAAATGCACCCTCTCTCTTGGAACAGCTTGTTCCATCTCACCTACACCCAGCCTTGGCCTCTGCTGTGGCCAACAAGGATGATAATCTACCCCAGGCAGCAAGAATGAGCGCAAGTCGGCCTCTAGATATTTTTAGGTTGGTACTAATGGAAGAGATGCTCTTGGGTCATGTTGCCAGTGGCCATAGTTCCAGAACACCTGTCCAAAAGAATGAAGAACACCAGCGAAGGGTACTGATATATTCAGATCAGTTTTGTTTTCCTTATGATCCAGCTAACACAAAGCCACGGAATTCTCCTTTTTGCTAATCTAGTTCCAGGAATGTTTTTGATGTTCTGAACTAAGATCCTTAACTAACAGTTTAAAGGTTAAACCTTGTAACAGCCCTGTCAGGTAGGATACTAATTTATCTCCATCTGACAGATGTGAAAACTGTACTTTGCAGAGGTTAATTGACTTGCCCAGCTAGCAAGGGCAGAACCAGAGTTCTGCATCTGGCTCTCAGGTTGCGCCTCTAACCACTAAGCAGCCCGGCCCACCTGGCTGCACTGGTGACATGAGGGGACAGATTTATGCTCTGGAACTGTTAGGAAACAGATTGGATGTCAGCGTAGAAGGAGTTCTCTCTTAAGGTAAAGAGAGCTTTGTCCTTGTCTTTGCCCTTTTCACATCAGTGACAGATTTTGACCCAACTTTAAGAACGTTCAGAGAATTTCAGCTGCCAGAAAATGGAATGTTTGGGGAGGCAGTGGACTTCCTGTTGCTTGCTGTGCTAAAGCTGAGGCTGGTGGTTTGCGATGAGGATGTAAGATTTGCTGTGGGTGGGGTTTGATGACCTTTGCTATCTTCTAACCCCAGGGTGTGATCTTTTTAAGGAAAAAGAATTGAAAGACCCAGGCTAACAATGATACATTACTCTGTTGAGCAGGTGTTGAGTGTATGCTTGATGCAGCTTGGCAGAAGGGTGGGAAGCTGAGAAGATGGGGTCCTGCCCCTAAACTATTTCAGTTCCTTGGGAAACATTTCTGTACAGGAGAACACGGTTGTAGGAGCTCAGAGAAAGTCACCTGAGCCAGATTTGGGTAGGGCAGGGGTGTCAGGAAAGGCTCCTCAGTGAGTATGTGTGCTCTGAGTCTTGCCTGTCTGCTGGGCCTGTGTGTCAACTCAGTTCTCTCCCTCTTCTCCTCTCTGGTGCTAACAGCACTTTCATTATTGAGATTAACAGTTAGATTGTTAATGAATGCTCTGATTGTCAGAGTCTCATGATCGGATAAGTAAAGCATACAACCGTGGATCATCTGGAAAATGAAAATAGTCATTGTTGTATAGATGTCTTGTTTTGTTTTTTTTTACATATTCACTGTTTGGCCTGTTTCTGTTCTGTTCTTGTTTTCTACCTCACCATAAGTCTTATTTCCTCTGTTGGATTGTGAATCCCTTAAAGGCAAAGCTTATGTCTTTTAGGTGTTTTATAGAAAGAATCCCTTTTTGTTGCAGATAGGCTTTATAGATTATTGTAGACCGATTTTCTTAGTATTTTAATTCACAGATATATTGCTTTTGAAAAAAACTAAGGACTTGTGACATACCCTTGGAACTGTGAACAATGTAACGGCTGTAGTATCTTGGCCTGAGGTTTATACTTGACCTGTAGGACCTTAAGAATGTTGGGACCTGCCCATTCCTCAGGCTGTTGCTGCAGTGCCTAAGGCCTGCCTTTTGTTTCTTACCTCCTGACTGCTCACTGTCACTATCTGTACTCTACCACCCTGCTCAGAAACTTCATAGACCTCCATAAATAAAATCCTGCTTGAACTGGATGAAATCCAAAGTCTTTAACCTCTTCTGTAATTTGCTAACACTCCACTCACTATTTGCTTCCATCTGGCTGGTTCCTTGGTCTTGCCCAGATGCTTTTCCTTATTTGGGACCTTGTTGCTGTTCCTTACTACCTCAACCCTCTTCTTCCTTCAAGATTTCAAGCTAGTTTTTCCTGAAGTCTGCACCATAACCTTCCTTCCGTCCCTGTTGCGGGTGCTACTCACTAGATGTGATATTTGATTACATGCTTTTTTGTGTTGTGTGTAACCTACAGAGGCATACCCTGTTGGTACCAGTGATGTATCAGACATTCTGTGTTTTATCTTCTACATGGCTTCAACTTCCTATAATAACTTTACACTTGAATTTCTGAATTTATCTGAAACTAGGATAACCAGCTTGTCCTAGTTTGCCTGAGATTGTCCTGGTTTTAGTGCTAAAAGTTCCGTATCTTGAGGAAACCCCTCTGTCCCTGGCAAACTGGGACAGTCAGTCACTCTGTTTCAGGCCACAGGTTAAATTATTCTTCTACCCTATACATACTCCATAGGTTAATTAGCTACTTTGCATAGTGAGATTTTGCCTAGAACTATTTTCCAAGCTAGAATTTATGGGAAACATTATTCACCAAATATGTATTGACTTTCTAAATGTGTAAGATGTAAGGAAAAATAATACAACACACCACCCTTTACTAGTTTTGACGCTTATGTTGTGAGTTTTCTCTTTAAGGTCACTATTAAAATGTAAACAAGAAGAGTCTCTACTCTTTTTTTCTACTTATCCTATCTAGTCTGAGGCCACTGTGTCTTCTTCCCTGTCCATAAGCTGGTTTTCTGGCCCACGGTGTTACAGTACATGGGATAGCTTAGGACAGCTTCTCTCCAGCTTTCCTGTTTCTTTTAAGTTATGAGTAGGTAACTGTTATGTGAGCAGACAGCCATACTACATGATCCAAACATTTTAAAGACTGATTCTATGTGAATAAAATTTAGTGTTATCAAATACAACTCAAGCCAGGTTGACAGTCAGTTACATGCCAGTAATGACTCAGTAGGTCACACACAATAGTGATAGGAAGACCTAGTCATAGCTTCTCCCCAGAAGTGCCCTTTTCTTCCCCTTGGTCCCCTTCTGCTTCGGTTCCTTGCTCTCTGCCAAGGGCTTATTTCCATTCTCTATGCTAAAAAAAAGCCATGTGATACTTCATTTTCCTTCAAAGATCCTAGCCCAAAGAATCCCTATTTTTAATTTGTTGTTGTTAATTTTGTGTCTCTTGTGCATTTTTCTTTAGTAGTTTTATTTTGAAATAAATATGGATTTATGAGAGTTGTATAAAAGAGAGTTAACGTGAACTTTTCATTCAGCTTCTCCTAATGTTAACACCTCACATAACCTTGGGAAATTTAGCTAAACTGAGATATTAGCAATAATTTCACTGCACTGCAGGCTTTATTCACATTTCCTTAGTTTTTCTAATAACGTCCTTTATTTGTTTCAGGATCCCATCCAGGATACCACATGGCATTTATTTATCATATCTCCTTAGTCTGTTTTTTTTTCTTTGTTTTTTTGGGTTTTTTTTTTTTTAGTTGGAGTCTCTTGTCGCCCAGGCTGGTGTACAATGGCATGCTTGTCGCCCAGGCTGGAGTACAATGGCATGCTCATGGCCACTGCAGCCTTGACCTTGACCTGCAGGGCTTAAGTGATTTTTCCGCCTCAGCCTTCCAAAAGTAGCTGGAACTACAGATGCACGCCACCACGCCCGGCTAGTTTTTGTGATTTATTGTAGAGACGAGGTCTCACAAGGCTGGTCTCAAACCCCCGGGCTCAGGCAATCCTCTTGCCTCTGCCTCCCAAAATGCTGGAATTACAGGCTGAGCCACTGCATCTGACCAATCTCAATTTTTTTATCATTTCTGCATCTCTATTTGTCTTTCAAGACCTTGACATTTTTTTCTATTGGATTAGATTTTTATTTCTCCTCAAGTAATATGTATAAAAGCTCCTTCAACATAGAAATATATCTAATACTAAAGGAATAATTTTATACTTATTGGATTTTCTGTTCTGTGTACACAGCACCCTCTAGAAACTTTATCAAGTTGACTTTTAAAAATTTAGACATAATTACAGACTTACTCAGATTCCTCACAAAACCATGACACTTTTGAAGAGTATTGTTGATGTAGTATTTTGTAGTATGTTCCTCAGTTTGAGTTTATTTGATGTCTTCTATCGATTAGGCAGAGGTAGGGTGAACACCACTGAGGTGGTATCCATTGTCCTTGTGTCGTGTGAAAAGGCACAAGATTGGTTACTGGGGATATTAACCTCGATCACTTCAGGTTAAAGTGGTATCTGCCAGATTTCTCCTCTGTAAAGTTACCTTTTTTCCTTTTCCATCATGTTTGTTGGAAGAGTAGTTAAGTCCAGCCCACATTGAAGGTATTGGGAAGTAAGCTCCACCTTCTGGAGGGAGAAGAATCAAGAATTTGTGGACATATGTTAAATTGACCACAGTAATTAGTAAATAATTTAGGGAAGATAGCTTTGTGCCTATACAGATAACCAATTTCTTCTTAAAGTTTTTTTTTCCCCCACTAATTTTAGCATTCATCAATGCATATTACACACAGGAGTCATTCAGTCTATGAACTGTCCATGACAGTTTCTTGATCTTTACTATAGTGCTGTAATGGTGATTTTTCCATTTCGAAGACTCACATGGATGAGAGCCATGTGATCTGTATGAGGGATTAGATTAATAGGTGGCCACTATGGACAGAGCAGTGAGGGCGAGGAAAACATTGGTGACTGGCTGGGTGTGCAGGATTCATAGGCCATGTGTAGGAGGCTTTCCTCAGAATGGAAGTTAACTCAAGTGGTTTGAGCTGAGAATTTGACATGAGCAGATTGTAATTAAATCCTCAAATAAGTGTTAAGGGGCTGTTCCTAAAACTAGCCTTGTGCATCTGTAAGAACTTTGAATAAAAGGTATTACTGCAACTCAAATTTCTTAAAACATTTTTGTTTGAGGAGAGATTGTTTTGTGACCAGTTTTATTCTATGACTCAGCAAGCAGGTTATGTCTATCACTGCTAAAGGTTTTTAAATTATAGAAATAGGCAAATTAGGTCAGTACCCTAACTTTTCTACCCTTGATCCTAGAGACTGATGGTCTATAAATGTTCTGGAGTTGAGTTGAGGTTTAACTACTGAAATTAAAGTTTGACAAAGACCAAGTTTCAAAAAAATTATAGAAAATTATTTTTTCAAAAGCACATAGCTTCTGTATTGGTTTCTTATATTTCTTTACTCTTCCTTTTCAACTCAAACTATATTTTAAAGTTTTAGTACCCACTAAGTTATAATTTGAGTATGGAGGGAAACTTGATTTGACTTTCTGAAATATCTTTTATTTTATTTATTTATTTATTTATTTTTGTAGAGATGAGGTCTCACCAAGTTGCCCGATCTGGTCTCGAACCTGCGGGCTCAGGCAATTCACTCAGCTTGGCCTCCCAAAGTGCTGGGATTACAGACTGAGCCACCATGAAATATCTTTTAAAGTAAATAAAGCTGGCCTAGTGCAGTGGCTCAAGCCTGTAATCCCAGCACTTTGAGAGGCCAAGGTAAGCAGATTGCCTGAGTCTGTGGTTCGAGAACAGCCTGGACAACTTGGCGAGACCTCATCTCCACAATAAAAATAAAAATATTAGCAGGGTGTGGTAGAGTGTGCCTATAGATCTGGCTACTTGGAAGACTGAGGCAGAAGAATCCCTTGAGCCCAGCAGGTCGACGCTGGGTGGCTGTGAGTGTGCCACTACACTCCAGCCTGGGCAACAGAGTGAGACTCCAACTCAAAAATAAATAAATAAGTAAATAAATCTGAACTCTATTTCTCATCCCTTTCAAAAGGGTTCAAAGACATTGGTTTGAGAGATCAAGTCCTATGTTAATAAAACACAAATATTCCATCAAATAATATTCTGAAGAAGAGGTCAAAGTTTATTTCTTCCCCAAAATATCTTTCAACAAGTAAATAACTAGAGATGGTATGGCATAAAGTAAAAAGTACAGACTTGGGTCAGCCTTTCTAGTTCAACCAGCTCTAACCCCTAACCTCTTTTTGCCTCAGTTCCTATACCTTACAAATGGAGAACAGTGCCTTGCTACTATTAAAGCAAGTACAGTGCCTGGTACCTGGTGAGCAGTCAGTGAATATTTCTTCTTATTACCTTCATCATTATCATGAAATATTCCTTCTAGGTCACACAGTGACTGTTGTCATTTTATGTGTAGTTGTAGCTCACACAATGTTTTGTGTTTTTTTTTTAAGGAGAAATTGTCGTAAATGAAGTCAGTTTTGTGAGAAAATGCATCGCAACAGACACAAGCCAGTATGATTTGTGGGGAAAGCTGATATGCAGTAACTTCAAAATCTCCTTTATTACAGATGACCCAATGCCATTACAGGTGTGTTTTAATTGTATACTGTTTCATTGATCAAGGTTTTCAGTTCTAGTCAGTACATATAATAATATTATTAACAAGTGATTATTATAAGGTTAGGAATTAATTATATTAAAATTCAAAATAAGGCTTAAGATTAAAATTCAAAATAAAGCTTAAGAGGAATATTGGGACTTGCTTAAGGAAAATAACTAGTGAGATAGTTTTAAGTCACCTTACTTTGTTTCTCCTCTGTGATCATTGGTTATATATTCTTTTCATTAAGGAAGTTATTCCTTCTCTTCCAGATCTTTTAACCTGTTTATGAAAACAAAGATATCTTTGTTTACTAGTCATAAAGAGAAAAATGTAATTATTTGACAAATAATCTGATAAATGCACATTTTACTGATTTTATTTTTATTTTTTACTATTTCTTTTCTCAAAAGTCAAATTCTAGTTTCTAAGTAGAGTGAAGAAAATTTTTTGTTGTTATTGGAGTCAGAGTCTCACTCTCTTGCCCAAGCTGGAGTGCATACAGCTGCCAAAGAATTATATTGATAACGAAAAAATTTTAAAAGCCCCCTTGCTATTTTGGGTTCTTACTGGAAAATAATAGTTCCATATAATTTTGGTTTTTAAAAGTTCAGGCATTCATTTGATTAAAAATCCTGAACTTTTTCTTTCAGCCATTTTCTGTTTTGATTTATGTTTGTACCCGGATCTTTATAAATATTTGTTCTTTAACAAAATATTTGCATATAAACTGTAAGCTTTTTATTGAAGAGTCTTATAATGTATACTTCATAGAGTCATTCACTAATTTACCATAATGTTTACTGTGTGTTTATTGCAATTTTCTGTAGGTATATTTAGACTAAATTGAAGCCTCTTACAGATACCTAGTATGTGGGGACATTAGCTTACTTGAACATAGGTGTAGTTATTTCCCTTTTTTTAAGTTTCATTATGATTCCTGGCCTCAGACTTCACTGTAAATGAGGAGCAACTACCTGGAATAGTTGTACTTGAAATCCACGACCAAGGATTTCTTTTTCCTATTAGAGAAAAAGAAAACTAATGTCCAACTGACAGCAGATTGATATCAACTATGTTCTTAGTTTAAAAATGAGAATAAAGAGTTTGTTAGCAAGTAAAAAAAAAAAAGGAGCCATGACTTGCCAAAACCTTCTTCTAAAGGTTTTTATTTCTATAGACTTTCTGCTCTAAAAAGTAGTTATTTTCCACTTTAAAATCTCCATTGTGGAAATCAAGCATGATTTATCCTTTAAAATCTGATGACCTAGGGGCTCCTTTTTCTTTATTATTTTGTGGCCAGCTTATTCAGATCTAGATATGCAATGTTTGTCTGTGAAGTGATTGATGATATTCCATATCTTAGATATTATAATGTATTAGATATTATATGTATTAGATATTACATATCTTAGATAGTATGATTTCCATGTGTCAAAAAAAAGTTGGAGGAGAAAGGTGGAAGAAACATGAACACAACATGCATTGCTTTCTTTCTACAATTGCTTTACTACTAAAGTGTATTCTAAGAGACTGTTTTTTCTTAGAGTGGTCCTAGCTCCGTGGGCAAAGGCTTTTTGTGCTTCTTAGAAATAGCTGTCACAGTTTCTCATCACGCCTAAAAGTTAGGCTTGTATTACCATTCTGAGGTAATTGGGAACATAATTAATATGAACATGTTTTTGTTTCAGAAATTCCATTATAGAAACCTTCTTCTTGGTGAGCATGATGTCCCTTTAACATGTATTGAGCAAATTGTGACAGGTATGTTGTAAAAAGTTGATTCCACTCTGGAAATGTTGCTTGAAAAGTCATACCTCTTCAATATTTGGGTTGGAGTTTCATATCTATAACATTACTTTTACCATTTTTTTGAGTCCCAAGAACAGTAATGAAAGATGGACAAGAAGTTATTTTTAAAAGGGAGATGTAGGATGTATAGCTTTTTATGGTTTTCAGTCCTTGTCCTCTTTTTAAAAAATTTTAATCATTAAATGCATCTAGATGGTAGTGTTTTTATGCAAAGAATCATTTGAAACATCTTCCAAAGCAAAG
Organism: Tarsius wallacei; assembly: GCA_963574415.1. Lineage (NCBI taxonomy): Eukaryota > Metazoa > Chordata > Mammalia > Primates > Tarsiidae > Tarsius > Tarsius wallacei. The sequence goes on from CAUYQG010082021.1 coordinate 14,158, forward strand.
TTAAAACCAAGTACCCAGGTTCTGAGAATTAAAGACAAATATGAAAGATTCCACGCCAGGCATGGTGGCTTACACTTGTAAACTCAGCACTTAGGAGAGGCTGAGGTGGGAGGATTGGTTGAGGTCAGGAATTTTAGACCGCCCTGGGCAACATAGTGAGATCCTGTCTCTACAAAAAATAAAAATTTGCTGAGCATGGTGGCATGCACCTGTAACCCTAGCTACTCGGAAGGCTGTTCCAGTCTATGCCGCAGCAAATGCAGAGTAACAGAATGTCCAGTAGGAGGCTTGCTCTGTATTTTGCGATAAAGCAACAGTGAACCCAGGAGTTTGAGGCTGTAGTAAGCTAAGACTGCACTACTGCACTCCAGCCTGGGCAACAGAGTAAGACCTTGTCTCAAAAAATATATAAACAAATAAATAATAAAGAAAGAAAGATTTCAGATTCCAGAGCAGCAGTACTCAAGTGATGCGTGACATTCCACTAAGAATTTGTACTAAAAGATGAGTAACAATAAATAATTTTTATACATTTTCTTTTTTCTTTTTTTTTTCCCCCCCAGTAAATGACCACAAGAGGAAGCAGAAAGTCCTAGGCCCCAACCAGAAACTGAAATTTAATCCAACGGAGTTAATTATTTATTGTAAAGATTTCAGAATTGTTAGATTTCGCTTTGATGAATCAGGTCCTGAAAGTGCCAGAAAGGTAATGCTGTTATATTTTCTTAGCTTCTGTGTTCTGCTCTGTATTTAGGAGTTCTGTATCGAAGTTTTCATTTCTCAATTGCTCAGATTTTGGGGGGAAAGTTATCATCAGAGATCTCCTTAAGTAAAGTCAAAGTAAAGGGGGGATGGGGGTCATGCTGTTTGTGGTCAAAATATATTAATACAGCCAACTTGTGAGATTTGGGTTAGGACAGCCAATATTAATACAACTATTTCCTTGGATTCATGTATGACTGCTTTGAAGTATTTTGCATAACTTTTTCAATCAGCTCCTAAAATATTAAAGACTTATGTGGAAATGAATGTGGTTTTTACATTAAGACCATTACCTGTGGATTTCTTTCTTATTTGAAAAGTCAGCAATGTACTATAAGGGTTAGTAAGGCTTTTAATTCAATACTGCAGAACTCTACCAACAGACTGAAAGCTAGACTTAGATTACATAAGGGTTAGGTAAATGCGTAGCTAGGGGAGGAGTTTAATGATTATTAGAAGCTTAAAGAAATCTTATGATTGATTTGAGTGATCCTAGACGGGGGCAGCTCAAAGCTGGTAACCTTTTAATTGCCCTATTTTCTCCCTGCTTTCCAGGGAACGTTTGTCAAGGACAACAATTTCTACTTCTTTGATTCCGTGTTTTGCTTTGCCAGAGGAGTGAAGCTGGTAGACCTCATGCCCCTCTCTTCCAGTTTATGCCACAGCAAGTGCAGAATAACAATGTCCAGTAGGAAGCCTGCTCCGTGTATTGGGAATAAAGCAACAGTGTCTTAGTGGAACAAGAAGTTGCTTTCTCTCAGAACCGAGGCAGCCTTTGCACCACCTAGCAGTGGGTGCATTTGTTTTCCATGGTCAATAGACTGACTGCAGTAACATTTCTGATGATACCAATATGAGGCTGTCAAAAGGATCTTAAGGCAATTGTCTTCATATGCTTCGGCAAGAAGGTGGTGGGTTTGTTTCTAGATCTAGAACCAGCAGTTTCTTTACATTACTGTGAAGAAAGCATGAGATGAATAACTGAACACACATGATTGTCTAGCCCAGAGCAGAGTGATGATGGGCTCTATAGCTAAAAGTTTTCAGATACAGTCTTACGACCCTCTCTTGGCATGCTGCATTATTGAAAATTCAACTAGATAACTCTTTAGGACCCTTTCACCTGTTCTGTTGTGCTGTTGTGAACTTTGGTATTTTACCAATTTGAGATGCCTGTGTAGAAAGACTTTAGAATTAATTAGGCAGTAGACTGTACATAAAACATTTAGCAAAGTTTCTTCTCAAGCTTAAGTATATATCTGCAATTTAGTTGATGAAAATATCAAGAACCTGCTTATAAAAACGTCAACTTTAAGATGTATAGCAGCACCTGGACGCTGTGGCTCACGCCTATTAATCCTAGCACTTTGGGAGGCCAAGGTGAGAAGATTGCCTGAGCCCAGGGTTCGAGACCAGCCTGGGCAACTTGGTGAAACCTCATCTCTACAATAAATCAAGGAAAAGTTAGCCTGGCTTGGTGGCACATGCCTGTAGCTCCAGCTACTTGGAAGGCTGAGGCTGAAGGTTTGCCTGAGCCCAGGAGGTCGAGGCTGCAGTGGCCATGAGCATCCCACTGCCCTCCAGCCTGCGTGACAGAGTGAGACTCCCAACTCAAAAAAAAATTTAAAATTTAAGAATTAAAAAAAAAAAAAAGATATATAGCATCTCAAGGAAAGGGATTCCATAGAACTTGTGAGATTTGGGCTAGGACAGCATATTTTTAAGGAAGAAATGGATACAATTGGACCAATATTCCTTCAGAAAGTTTTACTCTCTACTACTCTCTTACTGTATTTTTCAGATGAAACTATTTTAATAAGTGGAAATTATAATTATTTGGCCTGGTCCTTGAACCATCTACAGTTGTTGGTCATTTTGATGTGTGAGGCAGTGTGCCAAGTTGTGCAAGATAGAAGAATAAGGTACCATTTCTTGCTCTAAAGAGCTTAAATCTAGTTGAGAAGTCAAAGTGTTTGAGTGAGAGAAAATTAAGTAATGGTACAAAGTAGCAGCATAAATGATATTTCCACATAAGTGATTAGTTGCCAAACAAACAAAGCATCATAAATGTGCTGGAATGGAAATTCAGGCTATCCCTTGTCTGTTGTGCTGCTGATGAGTGATGAAGAGGGCCTCACTGAGCTGTCTACCCAAAGCAAGCACATCTCATGCCCTTTCCCAAGAGCAAGTTTCTGACAAAAATCCTTTCTCCTGTGTCTCTGACAAAAATCCTTTCTCCTGTGTCATAAAATATAAAAAGTGCTGTGAGTGTGCTACTGCACTCCAGGCTGGGCAACTGAGTGAGACTCCAACACACACACAAAAAGAAAAATAATATATAAAAATCATGTTATCTTAGGCTTGTAAGAAATATTTTCTTGCTGTTTGTATAGTCATGTGGGGGAAATTCAGGGGGGAAAAATTGTGCAATGGGAATATAAAATATAAATAGAGAGTTTGTTTCCTGGTTTACATGTTTCAAGCACCAAGGGTGAAGTCATGGGTGGCTACCAAAGCTCAATGACTTTGTGAGTTAAAAACAAAAATTCTGGCATATTCTTATGTCAAGTGAAAGCTTTAATCTAAAATTAAGTAGCAATTGGGGCCAGGCATGGTAGCTTACTACTGGAATTATAGTACTTTGGGGGGGCTGACATGGAGGACCACTTGCGGCCAGGAGATCAAGACCAGCCTGGGCAACCGTAGTAAGACCCCATTCTACCAAACAATTTAAAAAATTTATCTGGACATGGTGGTGTGTGGCTGTAGTCCTTGCTACTTGGAAGGCTGAGATGAGAGGATCACTTGAGACCAGGAGTCTGAGGCTCCAGTAAGCTATGATCACACCACTGTACTCTAGCCTGGGTCCCATAGCAAAACGTTCTTTCTAAAAAAGAAAAGAAAAGTAGGAATTGGGAAGTCATGGCTCATTTTTACTTCCTAGAGGCTTTGAATGCTAAGTTTTCTCTGGAAAATGCTTTGATTTTGTAAGTTATTTTAAAATGACCAGAGGCATGTTTTGAGGTCTCTGTTGGGTAAACTATGGATTAATTTTGAAATACATAAGGTATTTATATTTTCATTTGAAAAGTAAAATCTCAGAATACTAAGTTGATTTACATTTTGCTAAATGTTGCTCTAAAACCTTCTGGCTGTCTAGTTGATATTGTCTCAATTGTATTATGACAGAATCAGATTACTTTGTGCACTTGTATTCATTAACATTCACTCTTAGTATCTAACTTGGGCTGTCATAGGAAAATAATGATGTTGGTCTACATAAAGAAGGAATTTGATGATGCAGAATTTAACATCTAACCTCATAGCAACTTTGAACTATCATTTTGTTTTGAAGAACCTTTGCCCAATATTGAGGGGCAGGCCGGACATGGCGGCTCACACCTGTAATCCCAGCACTCTGAGAGGCCACAGTGGGAGAATTGCTTGAGCCCAGGAGTTCAAGACCAACCTAAACAATATAGCAAGACCTCACGTCCACAAAAAAATCAAAAAATTAGCCAGATGTGGTGGCGCCTGTAATCCCAACTACTCAGGAGGCTGAGGCAAGAGGATTGCCTGAGCCCAGGAGGTTAAGGCTGCAGTGAACCATGATCATGCCACTGCACTCCAGGCTGAGTGACAGAGTGATACCCCTGACTCAAACAAAAACAAAAACAACGAAAGGCAAAAATTAAGTTTGTTTTTAATGATTTATCTACCTGTGTGTCTGTCTGTCTATATCTGTAGACAGGTAGGTATGGGAGGGGACCCAGAAAAAAACAATTTATTTATAAAAAATTGTGTTGTTATTATATATTTAAACTTCAGTCACCTTCAGAGTACTCTCTGTGCTATGTAGTACACCTATTGAGATGCTTTTTCCACTGCTCAAAAGTTTTTGAACTCATCAGTTTTGATGTCTTTCTGCCCTTTTTTGTTTCACCTCTTCCATACTGGCAAAGCGTTTCCTTTTTGAGGACTTTTTTTTCATCTGGGGAAACAAAAAAAAAGCGCTGAGGATGCGATAGGGTGAATGGGGAGGGTGGGGGGATGGGGGTCATGCTGTTTGTGGTCAAAAACTGCTGAACACTCTGCGTGGTGTGGGCAGGTACACTTGCAAATCACATCATGAGATGGGCAAACGTGTTGAAAGAATCTGCAAAACAAATTCATTGAAGCTGAATGCAGCCTCTCATAACAACCCTAGCTGGTACACTGATGCTGATGTGTTCCTAGAACACTTACCTAGCGGAGGAAGCCTATGCTACAAGGGGCCTGCCCCTGGAAAAATAATTTTAGGTTTTTTTGGGGTCGCCCCTTGTACATATGGCTGGTAAGTGAACTGGGTACCCTTTGTCTCCATCTTACTCTCAGAAGTAGTTGTTGAACCATTTGTTCAAGCAAACTTTCTAGAAGTGAATTCAGTTCATCTAATTAAAGAACAAATTGGCCTTTTTCAGAACTGTCATTTTTGCCTTGAATTTTATACTTTTTCCTTGGTGACTTTCAGACCACAGAAATATAGACCACAGTTTTGTTTACTAATGTGACAGAATTTGATGAGGTTTGAGTGTCTCCTGGGTTTGTGCTTCTCCATTGACTCTGGGTACTTCTGGCTTCTGTACAGAGAAGAGTATCAGCCTTGGTCAAAAAATTGCTTCAAAAATAGTGTACTTGTTTTTCTCCAATAAAATATTTACCATAATTTGATGCCTTTAATACAAAGATTTCCTGTGATTGACAGGACAAATGAACTATTTCAAAGACATTTTAAAATATACAGTTTTTCAAAACATTGTTCATGCTTAGAGATAATTGCAAAATTAGGATAATTTTATATGAAAATAAGACCTTTTTAAAAGAATTTCAGAAACTCTTTGGAATGGAAGGTAGGAATTTGAACATAGGCTATTTAAACCATGTATATGGAAAAGTGCAAAAAAAAAGGACACCTGGCTTGCTTTCTCTTCTCAAACGGTTTCACAGTAATAGCATGAATATAAACTAGAGACATTTTGTATGTGCCTTTGTATTTCGTGTAACTTAGGTTATATGAAAGTAAGTTATACGCACTGTAATTACACTACTGAAAAACAATACATTTAGTTCAAGTTGAGTCTCCCCCAAGTCAAGCATTGTAGAAGTAATTAAACTGAGTTTCAGTTTTGTAATATTTTGTAAGAACTTCTTTAAATGTAAATACTGTTAGCATATTCATTTGTCCTCTAGCCTAATGTGATATTGTGCTATTTTTAAGGGGCTTTTTAGAAATAGGCTGGGTTGGATTTTGCCTTGCAAATAGACTTTGTTTCTTTTTTGCTTTCTGGCCACAAAAATAATTTCCATAGTCAATGTTCTGTGAATTTCTTTTGTGTAAATGGGGCCTGTGACTGCTTTCTAATTGTCTTAGAGAACATGATATACTAGTATAATTGGCTTGGAGCATTTTTCTTAATATGTTAGTAACTAATTTTGTCAACTAGTCTTGTTAGTGCAGCCACTGTTGAACACAGAGCACCTTCAGAGAGCTACTGAAGTGATGCTACAAAATGCAGAAGTCTTCAGGTCTTTATCAAGCCTGTGCAGAGAGGTGTTTCTTGGTCTCCTTCTCTAAATTTTTAACCTGCTTCCCTCTTCTCTTACTCTAACACTTCATATTCCCCATCCCTGCTCTATTTTTTTCTCCTTTAGCACTTATATATAATTATCTAACTGTATTTTTTCTTGTTTATCTTGTTTAGTGTCTTCTTCACTAGAATATAAGCTTAATGGGGACGAGGATTTGCACCTGTTTTGTTCACTGAATTCTCCAAAGCTTAGAACATTGTAGGTGTCAGTACATATTTGTTGAATGAATGAGGAATATAGCATCTACCCATAATAAATTGACCTTAGTGGTAGAAGAATAACAAAGAACTACCTATGTTCTGCTTTTCATCCCCATCATAATAATATGTGACTGACTACCTTGGAAGTACAGCTACATGAGCACAATTAACTAAAAAGACACTTTATATTGGAGCTGTCATTATTTGGAGGGATCAGAGGCTTCTGGAATTAATACTCTAAAATTGACTCAGCCTAGGAAGACTCATGAAGAGAGTAGTGTTGAGTAGATATGAGAGTTTCCAAGAAAAAGCACTGTTGGTGAAGAGGAGCAGGATTTCCCAAGCAGATGACTGGGCTAAGTCAGACAGAAAGTGTGCAGACATGTTTTTCTCTGACCAAAGACTACTAAGGGGAATAGTGGGAAGATGAGGGACATCTGGTGAGAAGTGTTCATTTTGTGAAGAATCAAGAATGAAATCTAATTTATTATGCTGGTGTCTGGGAACCACAGCAGATGATCAAGAGAACAAAGATATTAGTCAAAATTATCTTTAGAAGAGAATTCTTACGTGTTGTAGGATTCTAGAAGGTAGGGAAGCCCACAGAGGAGCTGTAAGATTAGTCTGGCGTAAAGATGTGGCTATGGCAATATAACAAAATGGACGAATATTTTAAAAGTCTAGGCCAGGCACAGTGGCTCAGGCCTATAATCCCAGCACTTTGGAAGGCTGAGGCCAAAGGATTGCTTGATGCCAGGAGTTCAAGACCAGCCTAGGTAACATAGCAAGACCTCGTCTCTACAAAAAATTTTAAAAAATTAGTTGGGCATGGTGGTGCATGCCTGTAGTCCCAGCTACTTGGGAGGCTGAGGCAGAAGGATTGCCTGAGTCTGGGAGGTTGAGGCTGTGGTGAGTTGTGATGGTACCACTGCACTCCAGCCTGGGTGACAGAACAAGACCCTATTTCAAAAAAAAAAAAAAATCTAGAGGAAAGTGCAGCAAAACATGGTGCCCAGAAGAATAGGAAGTGATGACTTTTTCAGGGTACAGAGCTCAGTAGTTTTGCTGCTGGAAGAATTGCTTTAAGGAAGACTCTTGAACAGACAGGAATGGGAATGTAACTCTCCTGTAGGCATTGGGAAGTCGAGGTATTATGAAAGCTTCAGGAAGCTTTTTTTTTTCTTTGTCTAAATTAATGATAAATTCTCTCCCCTTGGTTGTTTAGTTTAACTTTGTAAGACAGGAAACATTTGTTCTTTAAAAGACTTTTAAAATATAGTTTAAGCAACAAGCTGACACATACTTACTAGTTAGTGGAATTTGGTCAACACATTCCAGACACCAATTTGACATGAACTAACAACTACTTTCTTGCTTTCTCAGCGTCAAAAGTATATCATTCCAGCTTAATGCTTACCTTCTAAATGATATTTAATCTTTTCCAGTAAGATCTTCTGTTATTCTCTCCTTGCATATGCCTGAAGTTTCTTCTTCCTTCTCTGTTCATTTGAGAGCATCTTCTTGCACATTCTGATCCAGGGTTTTTAAACATAGAGCACCATCCCTCAATCTATCCAGTAGCAGATGAGAATAGTAACAGCTGTATTTCCATATGTGGAGCTCCTCCAAAGGCCTAGCATACATCAGGAGTGTTAATCCTCACCACAGCCTGCATTTACTGATGAGGAGCCTGAGGCTGGAAGAGAGAAATTGGCCTTACACAGGTTATATACCAAGTAGTTTTTTTTTGTTTGTTTGTTTTGTGTTTTTTGAGTTGGAGTCTAACTGTCGCCCAGACTGTCGCCCACTCCCGGCCACCGCAGCCTTGACCTGCTGGGCTCCGGCGATTCTTCCGCCTCAGCCTTCCAAGTAGCTGGAACTACAGGCGCACGCTACCACGCCCGGCTAATTTTTTATTTATTGTAGAGATGAGGTCTCGCCAAGTTGCCCAGGTAGGTCTCGAACCCGTGGGCTCAGGCAGTCCACTCACCTCAGCCTCCCAAAGGCATAGGATTACAGGCTGAGCCATCGAGCTCGGCTATATACCAAGTACTTGATAGAGCAAGGATCCAAGCCCTGATCTGTTTGATCTGAAAGCCCATGCTTTTTTTCACCATGGGGCATAGTCTCAAACCATTTTACTTAAACAGTTTTTTTGATGTACCTCTTTGAGCCACCCACATTGTTTGGGGTTTCTTGCTAATTTTAGTTGTTTGTGATTGTAACTTCTCTATTTAGTTTATATTTTTTAACTTGTGAGGTGAAAACATTAAAACGTTCATGTCTTATATTATGCCTGTATAGTCCACCAGAAAAATGAAACTTTTTTTTTTTTTTTTTTTTTGTGGTGTAGATATGTTGTCACTGCTTTTTTGAAGAATGCTTCTTTAACCTTCAAGTTTTATTTGTTGGAATAGCATTACTTTCCAATTAAAATTCAACTCAGTAAATACTTACTGAATAATTGCCATGTGCTAACGAAAGATTAAAAAAATATCTTGGGGGCATAACAATGAATAAGATACTTGGATTTAAGGAGCTCTTTAGTGTTCTAGGTCAACAGAAAAACATGTAACTAGAATCTATAATCATTGCCCTGAGATGACACTTCCAGTGACCAAGGCCTTACTGTACATTTCATTTAACTAAGTGTGTTAAAATCAAATTCTAAATGTAGAATTTTTCCTAGGTATGCCTTGCAATAGCTCATTATTCCCAGCCAACAGACCTCCAGCTACTCTTTGCATTTGAATATGTTGGGAAAAAATACCACAATTCAGGTAAATATGAAAATATTAAATATTGTGACTAATTTTACGTGTATAAATTTTACTCTTATGTTTATCAGAAGGCTCCAAGTACATGAGCTTTAATGATTGTAGAATTATTAGCTTCACACCTGTTAGAGATGTAAGCACTGTATACTAAAAGAGCCAATAATTGGTCAGATGATTTCTTGAAAAGTGACCAGGAAGAACCTGTAAGTAGCTATAAATATGGGCTTCTAAGAGTCATGTCAAATATCTTACTTTTGGTCATGGGCTTATATTTTATGATAAAGAATATGTTCCCTGCCCTTTTAAATTGGTATCTTGAATTAAAGTAATCATTTTTAAAAACTGGCAGAAAACTAAAAGATTGTTAAAGAGCATAACCTTTTCTGGCAAGGTGTGATTTCATGCAAAAGCTGAAGTAGTTAAAAATTTTTTGTAGACTTCATTAACATTCTCAAAATAGTGACTTTCTATTTCTGAATAAGATTGAAAGGAATTTGGGTTTCTGTTGATTTATTGTTGGTGTATGGGAATGTGACTATTTTGCACATTTATTTTATGCCCTGAGACTTTGCCAAAGTCCTTTATCAGTACAGGGAGGTTTTTGACAGATTCTCTTGGGTTTTCCAGGTATAGAATCATGTCATCTGCAAAGAGGGATAACTTAACTTCCGCTTTTCCTATTTGGATACCCCTGATTTACTTCTCTTGTTTGATTGCTGTAACTAGGACTTCCAATACTATGTTGAACAGGAGGGGTGAGAGTGGGCATCCTTGTCTTGTTTCAGTTTTCAGGGAGAATGGTTCCAGTTTCTGTCTGTTTAGCAGTATGCTGGCTGTGGGCTTCTCATAGATGACTCTTACTATTTTGAGGTATGTTCCATCTGTGCCTAGGTATTCCAGAGTTTTTATCAAGAAGAGGTGCTGGATTTTATCGAAAGCTTTTCTGCATCTAATGATATAATAATGTGGTTTCTGTATTCACATCTGTTAATGTGTTTAATTATGTGTATGGTCTTTGGGTGTTGATCCCTGCATCCTGGGGGTGAAGTCTACTTGGTCATGGTGGATGATTTTTGAGATGTGTTGTTGCATCCAGTTTGCTAGACTCTTGTTTAGAATTTTAGCATCTATGTTCATCAAGTATGTTGGCTTGTTGTTCTCTTTCTTTGTTGGATCTTCACCTGGTTTGGGTATCAATGTGATGTTAGCTTCATAAAATGATTTGGGGAGAGTTCCATCTGTCTTGATTGCCTGGAATATTTTCAGTAGGCTTGGTATCAGCTTCTCCTTGTATGTTTTGTAGAATTCTGTTGGAAAGCTATCTGGCCAGGGCTTTTTTTCTTTGTAGGTAGTTTTCTTATGACATAGTCAATTTCCTGGGTTGTTATTGGTCAATTTAGGGTCTTGATTTCTTGTTTCAACTTGGGGAGGTTGTGTGATATCAGAAAGTTCTCCATCTTCTTTGGGTTTTCAAGTTTGTTTCCATCCGAGTGTACATAGTAATATCTGATAATCTTTTGTATTTCTTTGGGGTCAGTTGTGACTTGATCTTTTGCATTTCTGATTGTGTTTATTTGGGCTTTTTCTCTTTTTTCTTGGTCAGTCTAGCTCTAGGGTTCCATCAATCTTGTTTATCCTTTCAAAGAGCCAGCTTTTGGTTTCATTGATGTTTCTGTATTATTTTTTTGTCTTCTATGTCCTGAATTAGGGCTTTTATTTTGGTGATCTGGATTCTTCTGCTGAAGTTTGGATTTTGGTGGTCTTGCTTTTCCAGCTTCCTTAGGTGATTTGTTAGACTGTTAACTTGTGATCTTTCCATTTTCTTCATGTGTGTTTGTAGAGATATGAATTCCCCTCTTAGTACTTCTTTCATGGCGTCCCAGAGATTCTGGCATGATGTTTCTTCATTTTCATTTGTTTCTAGGAATCTTTTAATCTCTGTTTTGATTTCTGTGTTGACCCAGGAGTTGTTCAGCATCATGCAGTTTAGTATCCATGTCTTTGTGGGTTTGGGGGGTACTTTGTTGGTGTTGATATTTATTTTTATTCCACTGTTGATACATGAAGAAGGTGCATGGCAGTATTTC
>CAUYQG010082023.1:0-11847 GCA_963574415.1 Tarsius wallacei
TAACAAAATCTCTGGGATGCCATGAAATCAGTTTTAAGAGGGGAATTTATATCTATACAAGCATACATCAAGAAAATGAAAAGATCACAAGTGGAGAGCCTAACAAATCACCTAAGGGAGCTAAAAAGAGAAGACCACCAAAACCCCAACATTAGCAGAAGAATACAAATCACAAAAATAAGAGCCCAAATATGGGACATAGAGGACAAAAGTATCATAGAAAACATCAACAAAACAAAAAGCTGGTTCTTTGAAAGAATTAACAAGATTGATGTACCTCTAGCCAGAATGACCAAGCAAAAGAGAGAAAAATCCCAAATAAACACAATCAGAAATACAAAAGATCAAACCACAACTGACCCAGAAGAAATAAAAAGATTATCAGAGATTACTCTGGTCACCTATACGGAAAAAGAATTGATAACCTAAATGAAATGGAGGACTTGCCGGGCTCTTATTTTTGTGATTTGTATTCTTCTGCTAATGTTGGGGTTTTGGTGGTCTTCTCTTTTTAGCTCCCTTAGGTGATTTATTAGGCTCTCCACTTGTGATCTTTCCATTTTCTTGATGTGTGCTTGTATAGATATAAATTCCCCTCTTAAAACTGATTTCATGGCATCCCAGAGATTTTGTTAAGATGTTTCTTCATTTTCATTTGTTTCCAGGAATCTTTCAATTTCTTCTTTGATTTCCATTTTGACCCAGTCGTTATTCAGCATCATGCTGCTTAGTGTCCATGTTTTTGTGGGCTTTGGGGAAATGTTGTTGGTGTTGATACTTATTTTTATTCCACTGTGGTCTGAGAAGGTGCATGGCAAGATTTCAACCTTATGGAATTTGTTACACTTGATTTATGGCCAAGGATGTGATCGATCTTAGAGTATGTTCCATGCAGTGATGAGTAGAATGTATATTCTATGGTTGCTGGGTGGAATAATCTGTAGGTACCTATTAAGTCCATTTGGTCTAGTGTCAAGTTTAGGTTCTGGATCTCCTTGTTGATTTTTTGCCTCAATGACCTATCTTGGGCTGTCAGTGGGGTATTCAATCCCCTGCTATAATAGTGTTAGAGTCAATATCTTTTTTTAGTTTGCTTAGTCATTGCTTTGTATGTGCTTGTACTCCTGTTTTGGGTGCATATATGTTTAGGAAGGATATTTCTTGGTGATGGATTAAACCTTTTATCATTGTGTAGTGTCCTTTTGCATCTTTTTAAATTTTTGATAGGTTAAAAGTTGTTTATTCTGATAATAGGATTACTATTCCTATCTTCTTTTGTGATCTATTTGCCTGGAAACTCATTTTCATTCCTTTAGCTTTGAGTCTGTGTGCATCCCTTGTAGTGAGATGAATCTCCTCGATGCAGCAAATACTTTGGTCATGGTTTCTTATTTAGTTTGAGTGTCTTTTCAGTGGTACATTTAGTTCATTTACATTCAGGCTGATTATTGAAATGTGATTGTTTATCACTGTCGTGAGGTTCTTGTAAAGTTTTTTCTTTGTTTGCTTGTTTTCCTTTGTCTTTGGGGTTAATGTATGTGTGTGCTTTCAAGTTTCTTGTTGCACCTTATTCTCTCTTGAGTCTGTGCTCTGCTGTTCTCTTCAGAAATATGTGATCTTTCTTCTTTTTCTTTCTTCTGTGCTTAATACCTTTTTAAATGTCTCCTGTAGGGCTGGTCTGGAAGCTGCATAATCTGTTAGGGATTGGCTGTCTGGGAAAGATTTTAACTCTCCATCACTGATGATGCTGAGCCTAGATGGACAGGAAATTCTTGGTTGAAACTGTTTATCTTTGAGGACTTTGAATGTAGGGCTCCAGTCCCTTCTTGCTTGCAGTGTTTCTGCCAATAGGTCTGCTGCTGTTCTGATTGGTTTTCTCCAGTAGGTAATCTGACCTCTCTCTCTTGCTGCCTTTAGGATTTTTTCTTTTGTGCCTACTTTGTGTAGGCGAATTACTTTGTGTCTAGGGTTTGGTCTTTTCATTTGATATTTTGTGGGGGTTTTCTGTATTTCTTGTGCTTGGCTGGTCACATCACTGGTGAGATGGGAAAAGTTTTCTTGTATTACCTTCTGGAATACTTGCTCCAAGTTGTTCTCCATTTCCCTTTCTTCTTCTGGGATACCAATCAGGCATAGGTTCGGCCTCTTGATATAATCACACATCTCTTGTAGGCTTGAGTCTTCTTTTTATGTTTTTTACAGATCGGGTTAATTCCATGTTCTGGTCTTCAAGTTCTGAGATTCTTTCTTCAACTAGATTAATAGTGCTTTCTATGCTTGCCATCTTGTTATCAATTTCCTGGATAAATTTCTTTTCTTTTTTTTTTTTGCCAAAATCTCCGTTAAAAGTTCTTTTAGTGTTGCATCTTGTCTTTCTTGAGTCTTATTCACTCTTAACATCCATTCCTTAATCCCTGTCGTATTCTGGAGCCAGTCGTTGGTGACTTCCATTGTTTGGGCACCAAGGTCTGATTTTTCAGGAGTTTTGTCTTTGGTACACTTGAATTTACCTGATATCTTCCTTTGGTTTATCCTCATTTGTGACAGATCATTTATTTTTCTCTTTAGTTCTGTTATTCAGTGTCAGTGGGAGAGGCTTTCCCATCTGATGTTTGATCGGTCCTCTATTCTTCCCTGATCTGGGCTCTGAATTTTTTTTATTCTGAAGTAGGATGGTGGATGGGAAGTTTCGCTATCTCTTGTAGCTTTTGAAATTCAAATAAAGAAGAGGATGGAGTGCTAGGATTCAGAAACTGTTTGCAAATTACGATGTTCTCTTATTGTGGTATGTGTTCCCTGAGATCCACTCCCCACGACCACTACTCTATATGATGATGCAAAGCAGAAACCAATGCAAAAAACAATTGAACACACACACACACACATACACACACCCACAAACAAACTAGAATAACCACAAAGTGAAACAAAACAAACAAACAAAAAAAACAAGAAAACTAAACACACACACACATGCCTAGCATAAAGTGAATAGAGAAGAAAAACTGCAAGACTGGGGGGGGACCGAATTCAGGTCGAACCCTCACACATATATTGACAAACACCTTAAAATATTTTTAAAAATGAAAACAAAAAAGCCTAGAAGAACAAAAGAGCAAAAACAAACCAACAACAACAAAATTGAGAGATGAACACTCAATCATTCACATACACACATAAACAGAAAATGACAAATAAAAGAAGAAACAGAAAAAGAAAAGTAAAAATATTTGGGTGGAGCAGATCAAACCCTTACATACACATTCAGGCACAAAGGAAAAATATTTTTAAAATAGATGAACTAACAAACAAAAAGTCAAAAAATTAAAATAAAAATTTTTTAATTGAAATTTTTTTTAAAAAAACCTGCCCTCTTGTGGCAAGCTCTGTAATTGTTCCCCTAATCAGGTCTCTCCTACAGAGCCGGCCTTTTCACTCTCTCCTCAGTGTCTGAAGCAGGGAAGCACAAGGGGCAGTGAAGGTGGGTGGGGCTGCAGTCCTCCCCTCCCACTCTCCTATGGTCAGGGAGATCTCCTCTGGTGGGGAGGTAAGGGATCGTCTCTTCTCCAGGTATGTACTCTCAGGGGTGTGCCCCAGCCAGGCCTATCCTGGAATGGAGTTCTCCTATTGTGACTGACATCTAGGCTCTGCCTGGGTTTGTCCCTCTCAGTCATGGCCCAGCTGTGTGGGACTGAGGTTCAGAGGATTGCAGGGGAGGAGGGGTTTGGGTCAACCCTGACTCACCACTGGTTTCTTTGGAGTTCTTCCTTGTCCTTTTCTGGCCACACCCATTGTCCCCCTGCTGGATCAGGCAGGGTAGGGAGGTAGGACGCCTGGAACTCTGTACTCGTCAGGTCCCTCCGAAGTTTGTGCTTTCAGGATATTCCCTCTGGGTCAAGATCAATCCCTGAGTAATTGATCAGCGAGTCACAGAGATTGCATCTGTTGCTCTGTGGTGAGAGGCGGAGCACATTCCTGCCCCGCCTTCAAGATGGTGGTGAGGTGCCTCTCTTGTCCTCTTCCATGGGACTTCGCCTCTGGGCTCCCTCTGCAACCCCTGTTACCAGGTGGCCTGACAGGCGCTGAAGTGGTGAGGCAAAACCTGGAGCCGGCAGTCTCTCTCCTGCTGCACTGGTGTGGGAGAGGCTGGGGCGATATTTTCTCCCTGCTGCTTTTGTCCTTTAAAAAAAGTAATAATGGCACTGGGCTTCTATGACCTGGGAAGAACCAGGGACAAGCAGAAAAGCTGCAGCACCAGCTGTTGCACCAGGAGCTTGGTCACTTGCTCATGAGCCCCCACTTAGACAGTCTCTCCCAGCATTTTCTGCCCAGGGAGGGTTTGTTGATTTAAAAAAAGAGAGAGAAAAGAAAAAGAAAATGACGCTTGTCCTCTGCATCTCGGGAATCACTAAGTTCCATGCCCAGCGGTTGTGGCACCAGCCACTGCACCAGGCTAGCCCTGGCCGCTAGCTTCCTAACCCTCACTCAGTCAGCCATTCACATGCCCACTAGCTCACCAGCATGTACACAAAGTTTTCCCTACACTCACTCACACGGGGACTTGCATAGTCTGACTGGCTCAGCCACCGTATTCCCGACCTCTCAAGATAATTACTTTTTAGTGCTGTTCCTTAAAGCCTCTCGATTTCTAAATATCCATTATAAAGTTGTGATTCATGATGTACTGAAAAGAACTTACAGGTAACCTTTCTTCTCATAGATTTCCCATCATATCTTGAGCAGACTGTCATTCTATCAAAAATTTTCCCAGTAGTCATTCTTAAACAAGTTAAATTCTGGCAGGTGATAAAATGTTGCATGTGATTTTACATTTTTCACAAGTGTCATTGCATCTAGCATTGAGCAACCTTCCATTAATGATTTGATGGTTTCAGTGACTGTTAAGACAATGAGTGAATAGTCAGTTTTTCCCAAAGTCAGTAATAGAAATTTTTTTCCCAATTTGTGGTGTGTGTGTGTGTGTGTGTGTGTGTGTGTGTGTGTGTGTGAAATTAAATAAGAGTGTATATCCCAAACATTTTCTTATTCTCCAAGAGATCTCTAAGAACTGGTCTTCAGTTTCATTGATTGTCTTTATTGGTCTTCTTTTATATATTTATTTGATTTCACTTTTGATCATTACTGTTTCCTTTCTTCTGCTTCCTTTGGGTTCATTTTACTCAACTTTTAAAACTTTTTTAAGGTGTAAGTTCTGGTTATTTGTTTAAGGCCTTTCCTTTTTTTCTAATATCAGAAATTAATGCTATAAACTTCTTGCTACCTATTGTTTTAGTAACATCCCACAAATTCAGATAAGTTGTGTCTTTAGTTTTTTTCATTACTAAATACATTCTAACTTCAGTTTTGATTTCATCTTTGACCTATGGGGTATTCAGGGGTACGTTGTTTATTTTTCAAATATCTGAAGATTTTTCTAGAGAGTTTTCTTTTTTTGACTTTCAATTTAATTCCATTGTGGGAATTCAACATGAAAAGAGAGCACATTCTGCTGTTGTTCAATTATGTCAATTATGCTGAATTGTATAAAGGTATAAATGTCAATTATGTCGAAATGGTCAATAGCATTGTTCAAGTATATAATTCTTTTGATGATTTTATGTCTAATTATTTTCATCAGTTATTGAGAGAGGGTATTTAAATTTCCAACATAACTTTTATTTTAATCTTTTTCTCTTGTCTGTCAGTTTTTGCTTTCAGTGTTTGAAAGTTCTGTGCTTAGGGGTAGTGTTAATAAAAATTTAGAATTGTTATGTACTCTTGATGAATTTATTATTATAAAATGACCTCCACAATAAGTAACAATATTCTTTAATATTAATACAGCCTCCCAGCTTTCTTTTAACTACTGTCAGTATGATATCACCTGGTCTATTCTTTTACTTGTAACCTATTTCTGTCTTTTTAAATTATACTACATCCTTGAGCCAAAGAATATGAGTATTCTGAATTTTAATATTACCAACGTTTCTATATGTTTCTTTGATTTATATCTCTTAGTGAGTGGTTATGATTGCCTATATCTCTGCATTACCACTAACCATTAAGGTTTAAATGATCATTCATCATTATTTTAATCTGCTCCTTGGATTTGTGCAATGTGATGGTTTTAAATAGGGTCGTGGTCTTTTGCTTAATGTTTTGTTGGACTTCTTATATAGTTTTAATGTCAGTGTAATGACACTTAATTGCATGATAATTTTTTTCACCCAGTCTGTACTTTTTTTAAATACAGATGTTGGCATCTTTTCTTGAACACAAATTATTTTTAAAATAAGTTTTATCTATTTTTTTCATTGTGATTTGTACTTCTTTAGTTCTATTTAACAAATGTTTTTTTTTCTATTCTGAAGTCAGAAGACATTTTTCTGTATTTATATTATAGTTTTAAAATTCTGCTTTTCATCTTTAGCTGTTGGAAATGCCCTGTGATGGTTTTTGTATATAGTGCAAGACAGGAATTTATTTAAATTATTTTTTCATCTGGATGACTAATTGTCTCAACACAGATTTGTAATGGTAACTTTTTCATATATCTATTGTCCATGTATGCATCAATCTCTGTCTAAGCTCTCCATCCCATTCCTCCGGTTGTCTTTTCAGTAACTTACTCATTATCATACTGAGTTACATAGTATGCCATCTTGTTTTACTTTGTAAGTATTTGGTTATTATTGGCCCCTTGTTTTAATATTAGTTTGCCAGATCCCACAAGAAGAATTATTGGAAGTTTGAATTGGAGTTTTACTAAATATATTGTTCAATGGGAACAGAAATAAAAAGTTTATGATTGATTCTTCTATTCTACAGAATTTTTCATTCACTCAGATAATTCTTCATGTTTTGAAAAGACATTTTGCTATATTATATATAAAATACTTCAATATCTTGTTGTTTATTTAAAAAGATACCCTATTGCATTTGTCTATTGAGAATAAAATTATTTTACTCTATTATACATTGCAATAGTTTTGTTTATGTTTTGTATAGAAAGAATGTTGATTTTTCTATTTTTTTTTGCATCTAGCAACTTTGCTAAATGCCTTTCTAATGTTAATAATTATTTTTATATTCTCATGTGTTTGCTATGTAGGCAATCATATATTCTACAAATAAAGGCTATGTTGCTTATTGCTCCATTTTCAATCTATTTTATTGGCTTAAAGTATCAGGTAGAGCTTCCATTACATTATGATACAGAGGAAGAAATAATGAGCTGCTTTGTCCTGCATCTTATTTTTGTAAGATTGCTTCTGAAGTCACCCCCACCATCTCCTTTTCTGGTTGGATGACAATAATGCACTTCTCTCAATTTCATGTTTTCTCCCTTGATTCATTTTGTAACGCAAAATAAAATTGTTTTCCTTTTAAGCTATCAATGCAAAAAAGTCCAGATTATTTAATAAGGCAGTAAATATTTTGAAGAACCTAATCTTTGAAACCTCTGAAATTACCAACTTGCCCAGAAAACTCCTTTAAACTCTCCAAAAAATTTGTATTTATAGCCTGATCATCTTGTTGATTTAATCTGATTTCCTTTCTATACCAATCAAAATGTATTATGATGTATGTAATGTAGGTGTAGTATTCATTTTAACATTTGGATTGAATTATCATAATTGTAAGCATTTAAAATTATTTAAAATAAATACATGACATGAAAATATTTCAGTGAACATATAGGTTAAATAAATTTTCAAAGATACCTGTTTAACAAACATTTAGGAGATTTTTCTATCGGAAAATGACCTGATTGCCAAACAAGCAACATATGTTTGAACATTTAGAACTCAACTGCTTTCTAAATAAGGAGATGTGTATTGTCATTACTGGAGATATCTGATGTTTAAGTGAGTAAGACACCTAACACACTCCAATTACCGCAATCTGACATCTAACCAGATTGCAGAAGGAATTTCAAAACACACAGGTTTTGAAGGATGGGTGTGACACAGAAGCACTCAACTCTTTTTATATTTCTTAAAAGGAAGCACGAGCCCAGTAAACAAATAAGCATTTTCTCAACACTTTGCAATGCCTCATAGTCTTAGGCATATAGGATAAATCAAAAGCACAGCTTGAAGTAGGGTATACTTCTCTCTAAGCTATGATATGAAGAATAAAAATATAGCAATATTCTTATGAGAGCCAAATAAGATAAACCACAGATCCGATTTTGATCCTTGGTTGAAATTTTCATGTTTTTAGATTATTCTGAATTCCATATTTACAATATTCTTAGAAAAGGGTTTTTAAAAGTTTCTCATTAAATCTTTCAACAACACCCCTTTTCAAAACAGTTATATATTTCCTCCTCTATGTGTCCATAACATCGTGTTGATGTCTGATTAAAAAAGGATCTTCATCTAGAATTCATTAACTTTATTATTAAAGAATAAAAATTAAGTCCAATTTGTCTATCCATCTTGAAACTTTTTTGTCTTCTTCATGTTTTACTAATAATTAGAGAAGACATAAACATTTTTAGATGCTCTTTATTTCATTGGTATGGTACATTTTTACTCGATTTTTAATATGTGTATTATATATGGTGTATATATCATATATAATTTATACATTATATAATGTTCACATATATTAATATGTGGACATTAGATATATGAAAAAGTTACCATTTTATAAATGTATATATTTAATAGCTTTAGGAGGTATGAATAGTTTTTAAGTGCAAGGAAGCATTTTATAGTGACGAGGAATTCTGGGCTTTAAGTGTACACACTGCCTCATCTGGGCACATTGTACTTGACAGGTGATTTTTCATTTTTCCACCCTTCCCCCCCTTCTGAGTTCCAATGTCCATTACCTTCAATGTCTATCATTCTCTATGTCTTTTCAGATTCTTAGTTTTGCTCCCGCTTCTAAGTTGGAACATATGGTGTTTGGTTTTCTGTTCCTGAGTTAGTCCATTTAGGATGATGTTCTCCAATTCCATCCAAGTTGTTGCAAAAAAACATTATTCTGTTCTTTTTTATTGCAAAATAATGTTTCACGGTGTATATATATACGACATTTTCATTATCTGCTGATTGGTTGTTGATGAACATTTAGGTTGAGTACACATCTTTGCAATAGTAAACTGTGCTGCAATAAACATGAGAGTGCAGGTGTCTTTTATGTATGACGACTTCTGTTCCATTGGGTAGATACCTAATAGGATTGCGGATCTAAAGGTAGATCTACTTTTACTTCTTTGAAAAATCTCCATACCATCTTCCACAGGGGTTGTACTAATTTGCAATCCTTTCACCCTATGAAAGCATCTATTATTTTTTTCATTTTTTAATAATGTTCATTCTGACTAGTGTAAAGTGGTATCTCACTGTGGTTTAAATTTGCATTTTTCTCATGATGAGTGATGCTGAGCATTTTTTCATATGTTTGTTTACCATTTGTATATCTTCTTTTGAGAGATGTCCGTTCATGTATTTGCCCACTTTTTAAAGGAGTTGTTTGCTTTGTTCTTGCTCATTTGTTTGCATTCTTCATAGATTCTGGATAGTCCTTTGTCAGATGTATAATTCATGATTATCTTCTCCCATTCTGCAGGTTGTCCATTTACTCTGTTGATTATTTCTTTCGCTATGCAAAAGCTTTTTAGTTTAATTAAGTACCACTTACTTATTTTTGTTCTTGTTGCATTTGCTTTTGAGGTAAGAGTCATAATTTCTTTGGCTAGGCCAATGCCCATAAATTTTTCCGAGGTTTCTTCCAGGATTTTTATGGTTTCAGGTCTGACATTTAAATAGTTAAACCATCTTGAATTAATTTTTGTATATGGTGAGATATAGTGATTAAGTTTTTTTTTGCATGTAACTATCCATTTTTTCCCAGCACCATTTGTTGAATAGGGTGAGTATCCTTTCCCTAGTATATGTTTTTGTCTTTTTTGTCAAAGATCAATTTGTCTGCTTTGTTAATCATTTGGTTCTAGATATTTGAGTTTACTTCTGGATTCTCTATTCTGTTCCATTGGTCCATGTATCTGCTCTTGTACTAGTATTATGCTGTTTTGGTTACTACAGCCTTGTAATATAATCTGAAGTCTGTTAATGTGATATCTCCAGCTTCATTCTTTTTGCTTGTGATTGCGTTGGCTATTCTGGCTTTTTCTGGTTCAATATAGATTTTAAAATTTATTTCATCTAATTCTGTGAAAAATGGCATTGGTAGTTTGGTAAAGATAGTGCTGAATCTGTGGATTACTTTGGGTAATATGGTCATTTTAACAATGTTGAATCATCCAATTTATGAGCATGGGATGTTTGTGTCCTCTACAATTCATTCATCAGTGTTTTGTAGTTCTCCCTACAGAGATCTTTCACCCCCTTGACTAAATATATTCTTAGATATTCTAGCTTCTTGTCTACTATCTTAAATAAAATTGAGTTCTTAATTTGATTCTCAGCTTGTTCGCTATTATATAGCAGTTCTACTGATTTTTGTGTGTTGATTTTGTATTCTGAAACTTTACTGAATTCATTTATCACCTCCAGGATTCCTTTGGAGGAGTCTTTAGTATTCACTAAGTATAAGTTCATATCATCAGCATATAGAGATAGGTTGATTTCTTCTCTTTCAATACAGACACCCTCTACTTCTTTTTCTGTTTGTTTGTTTTTTTGTGTGTGGCTTTTTAAATTGTTTTTTGTTTTTGTTTTTTTGGTCTGATTGCTCCGGCTAGGACTTCCAGTACTATGTTGTAAAGTAATGATGAAAGTGGGAATCCTTGGCTTGTTCCATTTCTGAGGGTGAAAGCATTCAACTTTTCTCCATTCAAAATGTCTTTGACTATGGGTTTGTCATATATGACTTTTATTATTTTGAGGAATTTTCTTTCTATGCATATTTGGGTAAGGGTTTTTATCATGAGGGGATGCTGGATTTTTTCAGGTGTTTTTTCTGTGCCTGTTGAAATGATCATATGATTTTTGTTTTAATTCTGTTTATGTGGTAGATCACATTTATTGTCTTGCATATGTTGAACCATCCTTGGATCCCTGGGATAAAATTGACTTGATACTGGAGGATTATTTTTTTATGTGCTATCAAATTTGGTTTACTAGTATTTTGTTTAGGATTTTTGTATTTATCTTCATCAGGAATATGTATCTGTAGTTTTCTTTTTTGTGTGTCTTTTCCCGACTTTATTATTAGGGTGATACTGACTTTGTAGAATAAATTAGGAGACTACCCTCTTTTCAATCTTCTATAATTGCTTCAGTAAAATTGGTACCAGTTCTTCTTTGAATATCTGGTAGAATTTGGCTGTAAGACTGTATGATTTTTTGGTTGGGAGACTTTTATTTACTGTTTTAATCTTGCTGATTTTTATGATAATTTCAGGGTTTTTATTTCTTCCTGATTCAAGGTTGAAAGTTGTATATTTCCAAGAATTTATTTGTTTCCTTTAGATTGTCTGGTTTGTTTGCATAGAGGCATTCATAGTAATCTCAGGTGATCTTTTGTTTTTCCATGGTATCTGTTGTAATGTCTTTATTTTATTATTTATAACTGAGTTAATTTAAATCTACTTTTTTTATTTCTTATGTAATTTAGTTCATAGTCTATCAATTTTGTTTATATTTTTAAAGTACTAGCTTTTTGTTTCATTGATCCTTTGTATTGTTTGTATTTAGGTGAGAGTTTCAATTAAATTTAATTCTATTCTGATCTTTGTTACTTTTTTATATCTGCTGGCTTTGGGTTTGATTTTTTTCTTGTTTTTCTAATTCCTTGAGGTGTGACATTAGGTTGTCAATATATGATCATTCAGTCTTTTAAATGTAAGCCTTAATTGCTATAAATTTT
>CAUYQG010082024.1:0-13131 GCA_963574415.1 Tarsius wallacei
TATAAAGCTACAATAATCAAAACAGCTTGGTATTGGTACAGGAACAGGCATATAGACCAATGGAATAGAATTGAGATTCCAGAATCAAAACCTCAATTTCTCAACCAACTCATCTTCGACAAAGCCTCCACCACCTACCACTGGGGAGAGGAGAACCTATTCAGTAAATGGTGCTGGGAAAACTGACTGATCACATGCAGAAGATTGAAACAGGACCCCTATCTATCCCCATACACAAAAATTAACTCTAAATGGATCAGAGACCTAAATGTAAAACCTCAAACCATAAGAACCTTAGAAAATGAAGGACATACCCTCTTGAAAATTGGAACTGGCACCCAATTCCTGAACAAAACTTGAAACCCACAGGCCATAAGAGATAAGATAGACAAGTGGGACCTCATTAAACTGACAAGCTTCTGCACAGCCAAAGAAACCACCAAGAGAGCAGGGAGACAGCCCACAGACTGGGAAAAAGTATTTGCCAACTCCAGGTCTGACAAAGGCTTAACATCTTTGAAACGTGCTGAAAAGAAAAAAACAAACAACCCCAGTATAAAATGGGCAAAAGATATGAACAGAAACTTCTCAAAGGAAGACATCCGAGCAGCCAAAAGACACATGAAGAAATGTTCAACCTCACTAATCATCAGAGAGATGCAAATCAAAACCACACTGATGTAACACCTAACTCCAGTCAGAATGGTAATTATCAATAACTCAAAAAATAACAGTTGCTGGAGAGGGTGTGACGAAAAGGGAACACTTCTACACTGTTGGTGGGAGTGTAAACTAGTGCAACCTCTGTGGAAAGCAGTGTGGCAATTCCTAAAAGCTCTAAACACCAACCTCCCATTTGCCCCCACGATCCTCCGACTGGGAATATACCCTGGAGAACTCAAATCACTCTACAAAAAAGATACCTGAACACATATGTTTATCGCAGCATTGTTCACAATAGCAAGAACCTGGAAGCAACCATGCTGTCCATCAAAAGAGGACTGGATTAAAAAAATGTGGTACATGTACATGATGGAATACTACGCAGCCATAAAAAAGAACAAAATCATGAATTTCATGGCAACCTGGATGGAACTAGAATCTATAATACTGAGTGACCTCTCACAGAAACAAAGATCTGAGTATCACATGTTCTCACTCATATAGTGAACCTTGAACATCCAACGTAATACTATAAGAAATGACTAACAGTAGTGGGAAACTATGGGGAGGAGAGGGGAGGGAGAATGGGATTAATGGTACTCAGTATCTGTCTGGGGATGGGGAGACACCTCTTATCAACAAGGGTGCCTGAATGAAGCATATTTGTATACCTAACCCTTAAGTGTATCCCACAATATCATAATAAAAAATACTGATTATTAAAAAAAAAAAGAAAGAAAAGAAAAGGGAATGCTCATACACTTTGGTAGGATTACAATCTAATACAGCTCCTGAGGAAAGCAGTTTGGAGATATTGCGAAGAACTAAAAAGAGATTTACCATTCATAATCCTATTACCATGTATATACCCCAAAGAACATAAATCACTCTACCAAAAAGACACCTGTACTCATATGTTTATTGTAGCACTATCCACAATAGCAAAAATATGGAACCAACCCAGGTAGCCAAAAATGGTGGACTGGATAAAGAAAATGTGATACATATACACCATGGATTACTATGCAGTCATAAAAAATAACAAAAGCACAGCCTTTGCAGCAACATGGATGTAGCTGGAGACCATCATTCAAAGTGACTTATCAAAGAAACAGAAAACTGAATAACACATGTTCTCACATAAGTGGGAGTTAAACACTAAACACCCTCAGGCCTAAGGAGCGGAGCAACAGACACTGGGAACTTCTAAAGTGGGGAGGGAGCAGAGTAAGGCTTGAAAAATGACTCATCGTGTCCATGCCTACGACTTGGATGATGGTCTCAATAGAGACCCAAACCTCACCGTCTTGCAATGGACCTATGTTAACAAACCTGCACATGTGCCCCTTGAATCTAAACTAAATTATCTTAAATAAATAGAAAAGAAAGTTTTGGGGAGCTAATAACATATATAGAAGTATAACGTCTGATAATAGTAATAGGAGTGTGGAAATGGAATTCACTGGTGTAATGTTTTTGCACTGTATGTGAGGAAGCATATCATTTCAAGGAAGACTGCTTAAACATGCTTGTTGAAGCCCCTAGATAAATCACAAAAATTTAAAAAATTTTAAAAAGTCTTTTATACTGGAAAAGATGCAATACTGAAATATACTTGACTAATCTCAAAGAAGTCAGAGACAGATAAAAAATTTGAGTATAGAAAACATGGGTAAATAACAATGAATATCAAGACAATAGGTGAAAATTCAATTATACAGTAATTAGGTTAAACGTACATGGCAAACACTCCAATAAAAAATCTAATAGCAAACTGGATAAAAAAACAAACCCAGCTATAAGCAAACACACACACACACACACACACACAACACAACACACAAAACACAACAC
This sequence comes from Tarsius wallacei, assembly GCA_963574415.1. Classification (NCBI taxonomy): domain Eukaryota; kingdom Metazoa; phylum Chordata; class Mammalia; order Primates; family Tarsiidae; genus Tarsius; species Tarsius wallacei. The sequence goes on from CAUYQG010082024.1 coordinate 2,518, forward strand.
ACACAACACAACACACACACAGTCTACAGGAAGCCCATGTTAAATCTTAAGATATGTTAAAAGGATACAAAAATGTCCCTGTCCCTCATAAAAACATTAATTATAAGAAAACCAATGGACCATATACCATCATACTTTATAACAAGAAATAGTTAATAGAGATCAAAAATTTTTATAATAATGAATCAATTAAACAAGAACACATAACAATACTAGATATGCATATAATAACAGTTTCATAATACATGAAGCAAAAATGGACAGACGAGAAGAGAAACAAAAAAATCCATAATTATGTTCACATTTCTCTCTTAATAATTTGTAGAATGACTGAACCAGATGAATAAGGATAAGAAGTCTTAAACAAACTATCTACCAATTTGACCTAATTGATATTAATGGAACTTCAATCAACAACTTTTTTTGAATACACACTTTTTTTGAGTGCATATGGATCTTTGACCAAATATACATCAAGCTAAGCCACAAAACAACTTTCAATAAGTTGCAGATGATTGAATCATGCAGAATATGTTCTCTGACCCAAAGGAATTAAGTTATAATATTTAATTATAGAAAGACATCTGAAAATCACCAAATATTGGGAAATTAAGTCATATTTTGCTAAATAACATATATTTTAAAATTTGCAAGGGAGGTTTCAGAATATTTTGAACTGGGTGAAAATGCAAACACAGTTTATCAAGCATTTTAAAATACTTGAAATATAGCTAAATCAATGCTAAGAGGAAAATGTGTGGCTTTAAATGCTTTACATTATTAAAAAAATAACATTAGTTATTTAAACTTATAATTTAAAAAGCTAAAAAGAATACATTAAAACTAATGGAAATTGCGACTGAGGGAAGGTGGTGGCAGAGCCAATCAGACTGCATGAGTCCCTGTGTGAGTGAGTGAGTATGCGGACAATTTTGTGTACATGTCTGTGAGCAAGCAGTTATGTGAGTGAGTGACTGAGTGGGGACTTGGGAGCAAGCGGCCAGGGCTCTCCTGGTGATGTGGCTGATGCTGCAGCTGATCTTCTTTGTCCCAACTCCCTACCAGAGGGTATCCCCCTGACAATATGAGAGTGAGAGGGGAGGACTGAAGCCCCACCCACCCTCACTTCCCCCTTCTCCTTCCCTGGGCTGGGCACTCGGGAGATTGTGAATGAGACACAGCCCTGCAGCAGACAGCAAAGGGGCTTACCTGTCAGCAGCTAAGAGGAACACTTACAGAACCTGCCACAGGAGGGCACTCAGTGCCCAGAATTTTTTTTTCTTTTTTCTTTGTGCATGAATATGTGAAGATATGATATGAATTCCCCCCATTTTTGTCTCTTTTTCTTTCTTGCTTCTTTCATTTTTTATCTTCTGTTTATGTGTGTACAAAAATTATTGAGTGTTCATCTTTCAATTTCTTTTTTAAAATTTGTTCTTCTTTTTTAGTTTAATGTGTGTGTTAATGTATGTGTTAGGATTCAATTTGCATTCCCTTCTTTTTTCCTTTTTTCCTCTCTCCTTTCATTTTGTGTTGGGTGTGTGTGTGTGTGTGTATGTGTGTGTTTGATTTTCTTGTTTTGTGGGGGTTTTTTCCTGTTGTTTTTGTTTTTTTCTCTGTGTGTGTCTTTTGTTTTGGTTTCTGCTTTTGTTTTTCTGGGTATTTTGGTTTGTTTTAGTTTTTATTTTATTATTTTTGTTTGTTGTATTTCATTCTAATTTTCTCTGTTCTCCTCATTGCTGTTACTTTATCTTGAACTCAGGGGGTACACACACATACCCATTGCATCATCATAGAGTGGTGGTGGGGAGTGGGGTCTTAGGGAACCCTACCCCAGTGAATGAACATTGTGATTTGCAAGTAGTTTCTGAATTCTAGCTCCCCATCCATCACCTTATTAGGCTCTCAAAACTATAAGAGACAACAAAGCATCCCACCCTCAGCCCTGTTTCAAAATAGAACAAATTCAGAGCTCTGATCAGGGAAGAATAGAGAGCTGAGCAAACATCAGAAGTGAAAGTCCTTCCCACTGCCACTGAATGATGGAACCAAACAGAAAAGAAAGAGACTGATCACAAATGAGGAAAAAGCAATGGAAGAACACAGGTAATTCTCAGTGCACCAAAGAGACAATGGCTGAAAAATCAGACCTCAGAGCCCAAACAATGGAAGTCAACAACAACTGGCTCCAGAATACAACAGGGATTAGTGAATGGATGGAAAGAGTGAATAAGACTCAAGAAAGACAAGATGCAACACTGAAAAAACTTGTAACAGAGATTTTCATCATAAAAAAACTATATCCAGGAAATAAATAACAAGATGACAAGCACGGATAGCAGAATTAATTAAACAGAAGAAAGAATCCCAGAGTTTGAAGACTAAAACATGCATTAACCTGATTTGTAAAAAACATAGAAAGAAAACTCAGGAAGAAAGAACAAAGCCTTCAAGAGATGTGTGATTATGTAAAGAGGCTGAACTTATACCAGATTAGTATCCCAGGAGAAGAAAGGGAAAAGGAGAACACTTTGGAGCAAGTATTCCAGGAGATGATCCAAGACAACTTTGCCCATCTCACCAGAGATGTGACCATCCAAACATAAGAGATACAGAGAACTCCTGCAAGACGTCAAATGAGAAGACCAACACCTAGACACATAGTAATTCACCTACACAGTGGGTACAAAAGAAAAAACCATAAAGGCAGCAAGAGAGAAAGGTCAGACTACCTACTGGGGAAGACCAATGAGAATAACAGCAGACTTACCAGTAGAAACACTCCAAGCTAGAAGAGACTGGAGTCCAATTTTCAAAGTCCTCAAAGATAAACAATTTCAACCAAGAATTTCCTGTGCAGCCAATCTCAGCTTCATCAGTGATGGGGAATTAAAATCCTTCCCAGACATTCAATCCCTAAAAGAATATGCAGCTTCCAGACCAGTTCTACAGGAAATGCTTAAAAAGGTATTAAGCACAGGAGAGAGAGAGAGAGAGAGAGAGAGAGAGAGTGAGAGAGAGAGAGAGAGAATAACCACACACTTTTTAAGATAACGAGAGAAAACAGAATCAACAGAGAGTACATTGTGACTGCAAACTTAAAAACACACACAGACATCAACCCAAAATTTAAAAGAAAACAAACAAAGAAAAAAATTTATAAGAACCTCATGATGGGGATAAACAATCACATTTCAACAATCACCCCAAATGTGAATGGACTAAATGCACTGCTGAAAAGACACAGAATGGCAAACCAGATTTTTAAAAAAATGCCTCAATAATTTGCTGCATCCAGAAAACCCATCTCACCACAAGGGGCCCAGAAAGACTCAAAATTAGAGGATGAAAAATGAATTTCCAGGCAAATGGAACATAAAAAAAGACAGGAGTCACAATCTTAATATCAGACAAAACGGCCTTTAAGTTATCAAAAATTTAAAAAGATAAGGAAGGACACTACATAATGATAAATGGTTCAATCCACCAAGAAGATTTATCCATCCTAAACATATATTCACTCAAACAGGAGCACCAGCATTTATAAAGTAACTACTAAGTAAACTGAAAATAGATATTGACTCTAACACTATCATAGCTGGGGACTTAAATACCCCACTAACAACCTTAGCTAGATCATTGAGGCAAAAAATCAACAGAGATCCAGAACATCAACTTGATGCTTGACCAAATGAACTTAATAGACAACTACAGAACACTCCACCCAACAACTATAGAATATACATTCTACTCATCACCACATGGAATGTACTCCAAGATTGATCACATCCTTGGACATAAATCAAGCATAAACAAATTTCATAAGATATAAATACTGCCATGCACCTCTCAGATCATGTGGAATAAAAATAAATATCAACACCAACAAAATTTCACCTAAACTCACAAAGACATGGATTAAACAGCATGATGCTGAATGACTCCTAGGTCAATACAGAAATCAAAACAGAAACTAAAAGATTCCTGAAAACCAATAAAATTGAAGAAACATCTTGCCAAAGTCTCTAGGATGCCATGAAATCAGTTCTAAGTGGGGAGTTTATATCTGTATGAACACACATCAAGAAAATAGAAAGATTGCAAGTTATTAGCCTGACAAATCACCTAAGGGAGCTGGAAAGACAAGACCACCAAAACCCTAATTTTAGCAGAAGAATCCAGATCACAAACTAAAAGCCCAAATATGGGACACAGAAGACAAAAATATCACAGAAAAAAATCAACAAAACAAAAGCTGGTTCTTTGAAAGGATACACAAGACTGATGGGCCCCTACCCAGAATGAACAAAAATAAGTAAATAAATAAAATAAAGTGAGAGAACACGTCCAAATAAACAAAATCAGAAATGCACAAGATCAAATCACAACTGACACCAAAGAAATACAAAAGATTATCAGAGATTAATATGCACACCTGAATGGAAACAAACTTGATAACCTAAATGAAATGGAGGTTTTTCTGACATCATACAACTTCTCAAGGTTGAAACAAGAACACATTGAGACACTAACTACACCAATAACAATGGAGGAAATTGACTCCATCATAAGAAAACTACTTACAAAAAAATAAAATAAAATAAAAAATAAAAGCTCTGGAACAGATGGTTTTCCAGCAGAATTCTACAAAACATGCAAGAAGGAGCTGACACCAATTCTATTGAAAGCATTGGCAATAGAGAAAGATGGAACTCTCCACAAATTGTTTTCTTCAGCTAACATCACACTGATATCCTAACTGGGCAAAGATCTAACAATTAAAGAGAACTACAGACCTATATCCCTGATGAACATAGATGCAAAAATTTCAGCAAGATTCTAGTAAATCATATCTAATAACACATCTCAAAAATCATCCACCATGACCAAGAGGGCTTTATCCCTGGGATACAGGGCTGGCTCAACATCTGCAAGAACATAAATGTAATTAAATACATCAACAGATTAAAAAAAGAAGGATGTGAATATATCATTGGATGCAGAAAAAGCTTTTAATAAAATCTAGCATCCCTTCTTGATAATAACCTTTGAACACTTAGGCATTAAAGGAACATACCTCAAATTAATAAGCACCACTTATGAAAAACCCGCCACCAGCATATTGCTAAACAGACAGAAACTGGATGCATTTCCTACAAAAACTGGAACAAGGCAAGGCTGTCCACTCTCACCCCTCCTGTTCAACATTGTGTTGGGAGTCCTTGCTAGGCAATTAGACAAGAGAAGGAAATCAGGAGTATCCAATTAGAAAAAGAAGAAGTTAAGTTATTCTTCTTTGCTGACAATATGATCCTATACCTCAGAAATCCAAAAGAATCTGTCAAAAGTCTGTTTGCACTGATAAAGGACCTTGGTAAAGTCTCAGGGTACAAAATAAATGTGCAAAAGACAGTTGCATTCTTATACATCAACAACAAGCAGGCAGAGAACCAAATAAAAAGCACACCTCCATTCACAATAGTCACTAAAAAATGAAATACCTCAGCATCTTCCTAACCAAAGAAGTAAAAGACCTTTACAATGAGAACTACAAAACACTGCTCAAGGAAATCCAAGAAGACACAAACAAATGGAAAAATATTCCATGGTCATGGATAGGAAGAATCAACATTGTTAAGATGTCCATCCTGCTAAAGGCAATCCACAGATTCAATGCAATACCCATTAAACTACCAACATCATTCTTCTCAGACCCAGAAATGACAACACAGAAATTCACATGGGAACATAAATGACCATGAAGAGCCAAAACAATCATCATCAAAAGAAACAAAGCAGGAGGTATCACATTTCCAGACTTTAAACTTCACTATAAGGCTGCAATAATTGAAACAACCTGGTACTGGTACAAGAACAGACATATAGATCTAGAGAAAAGAATAGAGATTCCTGAAGCAAAACCTCAATTTCTCAACCCACTTATCTTCGACAAAACCTCCACCAACAACCACTGGGGAGAGGAGAACCTACTCAGTAAATGGTGCTGGGAAAACTGGCTGACCTCATACAGAAGATTGAAATAGGACCCCTACCTACACCTATCACCATACCCAAAACTAAACTGCAAATGTATCAAAGACCTAAATGTGAAACCTCAGACTATGAGATGCAGGAGACACCCTTATGGGAATTGGAATAGGCAACCAATTCCTGATCAAAACCCCAGACGTCCATGCCATAAGAGAAAAACAGACAAGTGGGGCCTCATTAAACTGAAAAGCTTCTGCAAAGCAGAAGAAACCATCAAGAGAATGGGAAGATAGCCCACAGAATAGGAACAAATTATGTTGTATATCTGACAAAGGCTTAACATTCAGGATCTACAAGGAACTCTAATGTGCTGCAAGGAAAGAAAACAAACAGCCTCATTAAAATGTGGGCAAAAGATGTGAATAGACTCTTCTCAAAAGAAGACATACAGGCAGCCACCAGACACATGAAAAAGTGCTCAGCCTCACTAATCATCAGATAAATGTAAATCAAAACCACATTGAGATATCACCCAACCCCAGTAAGAATGGTCATCATGAATAGAACAAGTAACAACAGATGCTGGCAAGGATGCAGAGAAAAGGAAACACTTCTGCACTGCTAGTGGGAATGCAAACTAGTTCAATCTCTAAGAAGACACTGTGGCAATTTTTAAAAGAACTAGAGGTTGATGTTCTATATGACCCAACAATCCTCCCACTGGGAATATACCTGGAGGAACTCCAATCATTCTACAAAAAAGATACCTGTGAACACACGTTCACTGAAGCACTATTCACAATAGCAAAACTATGAAACCAACTGGGCTGCCCATCACAACTGGACTGGGTAAAAAAAATGTGGTATATATACACAATGGAATATTATTCAGCCTTAAAGAAGGACAAACAAACTTTGCAGCAACTTGGATGTATTTAGAGTCTATAATACTCAGTGACCCACCACAGAAACAAAGGACTGAGTACCACATGTTCTCACTCATAAACAGAACATGAACATTTACCATAGTACTATAAGAAAGGGATTGGCACTAGTGGAACACTGCTGGGGGGATGAGAGGGGCATATAACTCAATAAGGGTACCTGATTGTACGCTAGACAAAGTGGGGACTAAAGGGAGGACCAAATTTTGCCTGTACAATGACTTAATGTACCTAATGACCTAATGTGCCTAATCCTGAATTGTACTTCACATCTTTAAAATAAAAATATATATATTTAAAAAAGAAAATAATAAATATAGAGTCAGAAATAAATTAAATAGAAAATGGACAAACATTACAGAAAATTGACTATCAAGAAAATTGTTAACCTTGTAGCTAAACTAATGAAGAAAAAGGAGGAAGACATAAATTGCCAATATCAGAAATGAAAGAGTTCACGTAACAAAGATCCTACATTAAAAAGATAATAAAAGAATATTATGAGGAATTTTAAGTTAATGAATTGATCACTTAAGTGAAATGGGCAGATTCCTTGAAATTGATCCAAAGGAAAAAATAAGCTGAATAGTTCTCTACTACAAAATTTTATAACTAAAATCCTTACCACAAAGAAAATTCCAGGCCCAAATGTCATTACTGATGAATTCTAGTAAACTTTTAGAAATAAAACAATGCCAATCTTACACATAGGAAAAAGGAAACACTTCTCAAACACATTTATTGTGACTGACATAATCCTGGCATCAAAATCAGACAAAGACAGCAACGAAAACATACAACTGCAGACTTATATTGCTCAAAACTTTATATGGTAAACACATTGAAAAATAATTTATAAAATCAAATTATGACCAAGTGATGCTCATTTCTGGCATGCAAGATTGGTTTAACAATCAGAAACCAATCCATGTATCTCATCATATTAACAGATTAAACAAGAAAATCCATGCAATCACAATAGATGAAGAAAAAAGCATCAGACAAAATTTAGCACCCATTTATTGTAAACAACTAATAATGGAGAGAATTAGGCAGATATAGGACATTTATGAAACACTGACAGCTAATAGCAAGTGGTTTTGGTTTCCTCAAAGGGTATTACCATGTTAGAAGATCAGCACTGAATAATTTTTCTGGCAGGTTGGACATTAATTAGTGACGATAGCTAAATGCTTTGTTGCAAGGGACCTCAAACTTTTGGGTCTATCAGTAGCATTCATCTCTGTCAGTGTGGTTACTCTTTCCATGATTCAATTGCAGGAGCATTGAGTTGGCTAAGGGAAAAGTCTGGCTGACATCTACTGGTAGAGTCATTATGTTAACTTGGTGGTTTCATTCACGTCTACAGGGGATGGTCTCTAAGGGGCATTAAACTGCAACATAAAGATTTTCATACTTTTTTATTCTCCCATAGATTCAGCTACATGATTCTTTCTCTGATATCTTTTTAATTTTTCAGTCTGTCTCCTTTTCTCCTTCCAGTCTCCTAGTCAACCATCTGCACCATTTACCTTGTAAATATATTCCTCCCTTTGCATGGCATAGTCATCATGCAAACTGAAACTATGCAGTTATCTTCATAATCACAAAGGAAGATCACAATTTCTTAGTGATCTTTGAAAATACATTTTAAAGAATAAAAGCTCTCATTCTGAGAAATACAGAGAAAAATGAAAAGAATTTTAAAACAGTCATATATATTTAGTACACTGTCATTCGAAACACTGAGAACTAAAGAGTTTTATTTCTTTGTAAAAAATTACCTATAGTAGTTTGAGCATAGCTAAAGGAAACTAACCAAGACTGGCATGTAACAGCTTTGACTACCCTTCCTTAAGAAAAAGATGAAGCACACTTTTTAGCTTACTTCTTCTTCCAGTTTTTAAAACAAGTCTGTAGCCTGGAAGTTTTCTGTGTTTGTATTTGACCATAAAGATAAGAGAGTCATACTTTGGGCATGGCAGAACAAAGAGCTGGGATGTCCTTGAATTCTTGAAGACTTTTTGGAGTAGAAGTTTATCACCAGTTCTTGTCCTCTTACCTTCAGACAATTCTTTTGGGTGAGAACAATGAATTGCTGTCTGTTTAAGACATTGTTATTGTGGCTTTATCTCACAGCCAAATCTATTCTAAATGGCTATATACACCCCATGTATTAAGTGAACTAATATGCGTAAAACATATACATGCTTTTTAACATACGTAAAAGACTTAGAACTGTAACTGGCAAGTTGTTTAATTTTAGTTTTAAGTATTAATCTAATAAATACAAATTTAAACAATAAGAAACACATTTTTCATCTCTTATTTGAGATCAATAACAAAATACCTGATAATACTCAATACTGGTAATGATATTGTGGGATGATTAATTTTAAATGTGAATAATCAAGTAGAAATTATTAATATTCTCTTGGTAGCAATAATAATTTTTGTGGATAAAACTTTCTAAGGATGAAATTTTGCAAAGAAACTTAACTATGTAAAATCATGTAATAAAGAAATTGAAGCAAAATTAAAATAAACACTGCATTATATTAAATTAATACATATGTATATGATTAAAAATAGTACTACTTTTTTAAAAAGATGTGGGGTACGGTACAGTTCAGGGTTAAGTATACAAACATTGATTATGTAGGTACTCTTGTTGATGAGGTGTGACCCTTCCTCCCCTAGCAGTTTCCCTCAACTACCAATCCAACCCCCCCTCCCCTGGCAGTTTCCCACTTCAGCCAATCCCTTTCTTATGGTATTATGATAATTGTTCAAGGTCCGCTTATGAGTGAGACCATATGGTACTCTGTTCTTTATTTCTGTGATAGATACCTTAGTATGATCAACTCTAAATTCATCCAAGTTGCTGCGAAGTCCATATGTTTGTCTTTATTTATGGCTGCATAATATTCCATTGTGTATATGTACCATGTTTTTTTTATTCCAGTCCAGCTTTGATGGGCAGCATGGTTGGTTCCATGTTTTTACTAATGTGAATAGAGCTGCAACAAACATATGTGTGCAGGTATCTTTTTAGTAGAAAGATTTGAGTTCCTCTGGATATATTCCCAATAAGGGAATTGGAAGGTCAATTTCTAGTTCTTTCAGAAATCGCCACACTGTCTTCCAAAGAGGTTCCACTAGTTTGCATTCACACCAGCAGTGTAGAAGCGTTCCTTTTTCTCCACATCCTTGCCAGCATCTATTATTGTTTGTTTTATTAGTGATGGCCATTCTTACTGGGGTTAGGTGGCATCTCAGTGTGATTTTGATTTGCATTTCTCTGATGATGAATGAGGCTGAGCACTTTTTCATGCATCTGTTGGCTGCCTGTACATCTTCTTTTGAGAAGTGTCTATTTATGTCTTTTGCCCACTTTTTAATGGGACTGTTTGCTTTTTTCCACTTAGCATGTTTGTGTTCCTTGTAGATTCTAGATTTTAGGCCTTTGTCAGATATACAGTTGGCAAATATTTTTTCCCATTCTGTGGGCTGTCTTCCTGCTCTCTTGATGGTTTCAGATGCTTCGCAGAAGCTCGTTAGTTTGATGAGGTCCCACTTATCCATCTTATTCTTATGGTATGGGCACTAAGGATTCAGATCAGGAATTGGTTGCCAATTCCAATTTCCATAAGGATGTCTCCTGCACTTTCTAAGATTC
>CAUYQG010082025.1:0-23516 GCA_963574415.1 Tarsius wallacei
AACCATGTTGTCCATCAAAAGAGGACTGGATTAAAAAAATGTGGTACATGTACACGATGGAATACTACGCAGCCATAAAAAAGAGCAAAATCATGGATTTCGCAGCAACTTGGATGGAACTAGAATCTGTAATACTGAGTGACCTCTCACAGAAGCAAAGATCGGAGTATCACATATTCACACTCATATAGTGAACCTTGAACATCCAATGTAATACTATAAGAAAATGACTGACAGTGGTGGGAAATTACGGGGAGGGGAGAGGAGAGGGGATGGGATTAATGATACTCAATATCTGTCTGGGGACGGGGAGACACCTCTTATAACCAAGGGTGTCTGAACGAAGCACAACTGTATACCTAATTCTTAACTGTACCCCACAATACGATAATAAAAAATACTGATTATTAAAAAAATATATATATATAGGTAAGTAGAAAAAACTTGCTATGTAAATAAATCCTGTAAATAGGCTTTTATAAGACATGTAGTCCCCCAAATAATAGGCCACCTTTTTTTCTGCCAAAGCACTTTTTACCTCAGCTACATGGTATTTAGCATGGTGTTTTTGTAAATATCTGTTTATCTGTTTTTCTCTTCTGCAGGACTGAGCTACTTGAGGACCTGGATAACCTCTTACTCATCTTTTGTTCTTATGACTTAGCACAGTGCCTAATACAAAGAAAGCATTCAATAAGCATTGATATACTTGAATTAAATGATTATTTTCAAGCACTTTGGAAATAGCCATTTGTATATATAAAACACCATAATTGAGTAGGTAGACACCAACCCTCATAAGCTGGTGCTTTGATATGTTAATATAAAATAATTCTTTTTAATTTTATCAATTCATCACAGAAGAGAGAATTTTATGTCAGGCAGATCTGGCATCTACTTTGGCATCTATTAGCTGTATAGCTGTGGACAAATTAGCTAACCACTATGAATTTTGGTTATCTCATATATGAAATCTAAGTATTAATTGTGTCTTGCAGGTTTATAACAATTAAGTGAATCAATACATGCAAAGGGAGTACAATATCTGCTAGTCAAAAAATTAGGAGAAGAAAACTGGCAATTTTTATATCTGCCATCGTTCTATTACACCAATATTTCCTTAGATTGTACATTGTATCTTAAACTGTGTCCAAAATATACATATACCTTAATATTTTAGTTATCATAATACTATAAGAAAGGAATTGGCAGATTGGCAGTAGTGGGAAACTGCCAGGGCAGAGAGCCAGGGTGGGGGTGGGGAGAAGGCGCACACTTCATCAATAATGGTACCTGATCTCCAACCAGGTGAAGTGCGAACCAAAGTGAGGCCCAAACTTTACCTGTACAATGATCATTTGTATACCTAGCCCTGAATTGTACCCCACATCTTTAAAATTAAAAAAAAAATCTTTATTTCTTAAAAAAAATCTGCTACATTATAAGGTCTCAATAAATGTTATTAAAAACTGGACATTCAGGCAACCCCCTTGGGTCCCCGCCCACTGTTGGAGCTTTTCTGTCCTCTCAATAAATCCTATTTTCTAGAAAAAACAACAACAACAAAACTGGATATTCTGCTTGCATTTCCTGGTTAGTTCATTTACTCTTTCTTTTTTCTTTTAATATATATTTTTGGCAGGGCACACCTCATCAACAAGGGTACATACATAATGAACATTTGTATACCTAATCCTGAATTGTACCCCATGTCTTTAAATTTAAAAAAAAAACTTAAAAAAATGAAAGAAAATATATATTTTTGGGAAAGGTTAGTAATTAAAACATTCAAATGTCAAGTTAAAATATTTTTCATATAGGCATTTTCCATTGTATATATAAACTTTACACATACATTTTTTATATATACACACACATATTTGCTTCATATGGAGTCATATTATAGTTATTATTGTATTTGAAGTTTTTTTCCACACAATACTATGTAACTCCGGTGTTCTTTTTAGAGGCTGTATAAAATTGCATAGACTGGATGTACAACTTTTTTTTAAACCGCTGCTCTTTAGTGGATATTTTGGATTTTTCTCCACTTCAAGATTGTAAAAAAAAGAAAATCTATATCTTCTACTTTTAAAAATATTTTGAAGTTTTAAAAAGTATATCTTTAAATCAGCAGACATTCACATTTGTGCATGATGAAATGTCTGGCTGGTTGAAGGGCTGTGCATTAATCAATGTCACTCTTGTTCTTGTTTTATAACTAGTTCAAAATGTGGGAGAACTAGTTAAGAAACATGGGAACTGCTTATCTAGAAGCCACACTTCCATGGATTAATGCCTATTAGTATGACTTAGTCCATCAAAGACATTCCTGTCATTCAATGAATTAATTGTGTTTAATTATTTAAAATAAGATTTCCTTGATGATGCCAATGTGAACTGTGAGACCAAATCACAACTCAAAGCAAAAAAAAACCCACCAAAAAACCAAATAATACAAAACTTAATGTAAACATTTCAATAAGCACCAAATTGAGTTCCCAAGATTTTTTTTGGACTTAAATTTTTAGTGTTTCTTCTATGTAAATGTGCGTATGCATCCTCCTGATTATACAGAGGAAGGAAATCTTCCCTTATGTTTTGAAGCATTCAGATAATTTCTTCTTTAAACTGTCTACTTTAAAAATAATTCTATTTTCCAATTTGGGAGGCAGAGGCGAGAGGATTGCCTGAGCCCAGGGGTTCAAGACCAGCCTGGGCAACGTGGTGAGACCTCGTCTCTACAATAAATCAAAATATTAGCCGGGCATGGTAGTATGCGCCTGTAGATCCAGCTACTTGGAAGGCTGAGGCGAAAGGATAGCGGAGCCCAGCAGGTCGATGCTGGGGTGGCCATGAGTGTGCCACCGCACTCCAGCCTGGGTGATGGAGTAAGACTCCAACTCAGACATACCAAACCAAACCAAACCAACCAACCAACCAACCAAACAAACAAACAAACAAAAAACTCTATTTTCGTACTGATTATCCCAGAAAACAGAAAACAATTTTATACAGATTACTGAAAAATCAGTTTTTCAAAGAAACGTTTGTTGTAAACAAAAATCATTGCTTTAAAAGAGGAGAAATATTCGCCTTTTCTGTTTCAGTGGATGCATGGCCAATAGTAAAATGGCCAAAATTCTAAAGAAAAGTGACAATGAAGAAAAGCTCCTAGTCTGCTTCCTAGCTAGACTCAACCTCTGTGTAACTTCACAGTGGCTGAACCAGAGCTTTCAACAAGGAGATTTAAATGGATAAGCTTGGAAATTTGCTTTGTAAAATCCAAGCTTCCAAATAGAAAATTAAAGGTAAAGCAGATCTCAGACTGCATTTTTTTTTTTTTTTGTGAGCAAAATTATACATTATTTTTCTAGGGACAGAGTGTCTTAGAAACTTATACAGTGGACAGGCAAAAAGAAAAATTGTATTTCATAAATCTCTTGAGACTACTGCAGAATCATATGGCCTGAAAAAGTCTTTTCATGTGTCCTCTTATTTTCAGGAAAAAATATTTTTAAACCACTGAAGGAGAAATGACATTTTATACTCTCCATAAAAGACTATCTTGGAAAGTTATATTATAGTCTCTTTCTTAGGCCCATTCCAAAGAGCTATTTCTTACTCCAGACAACAAGCATATCTCTTATAAAAGATGGAGAGAAGGTGAACTGGGTTATTCAGGGGTTGGAGAGTGAGTAAAGGAGTAATTTAAAGTTGTTCTTTTTATCAACAGAGTTTTCTTGATATCCCTCTAAAAGTTACAGAGCCCAAATTGAAGAATGATTTTCTAGTTGCCCAGGGGATATGAAATATACCACTGCCTGCTTTTGCATCATCTTAATTTTGCATGTTCATTGAGTTACTATTTGAGTGCTTCGTAGTTGCTAGCTATATTAGTTGTTAGTTCTCACTTGTAGTGATAGAAAATACCTGGCAAGCACAACATCAGTTCTTGACCTGCAAGTCGTCATTAATGCATCAAACCACTTTTTCTTTCTGAGCTCGAGTGTGAATCAAGCAGCTATTACAAATCAATCAGCACTGTCATAGTAGATAAAAATCTGATCATCCGAGCCCTGGATTTCAATCAGCCACCGTTCTTCTGACCAGGAACAAAAGGCTGAAGATTTCAATGCAAGATGGACTTCCAACTCTAGAGAAAAACCTCGAGAGTGATCTTTCTGTCATCTGAAACTTTGTAAGCATTGGTTCCCTCAAGCAATCATAAGTGTTGGTCTGCATCTTCTCAGACATTCTTTACTGCCTACAATTGCACGAAAGACTAAGATATTGGGTCAAGAAAATATTATTCGTTGTGGATAAGGATGATTATAAGTGACAACTGTAAATGTGCTGTTCAGTAGAACTTTCTGTGGTGGAGAAAATATTCTGTGCTGTCCATTATGATAGCTGCCAGCTACTGTGCCCTTGAAATATGGTTAGTGCAATTGCACCTGAGGGACTGAACTTTAAACTTTATTTAATTTTAAATAATTTAAATTTAAATAGCCATATATTATTACATATTGAGTATTCCTTACCCAAAATGCTTGAGACCAAAGCGTTTCCAATTACAATTATTTTCAGATTTTGGAATATTTGCATATTCATACTGTGATACATTGGAGATGAGATCCAAGTCTAAACTCAAAATTCATTTATGTTTTATATACATTTTATATACATAGCCTGAAGGTAATTTTATACACTATTTTAAATAATTTTGTGCATGAAACAAAGTTTGTGTGCATGAAGTCAGGTGTGGAATTTTCTGTTGGTGTTGTCTTGGTGCTCAAAACATTTAGAATTTTGGAGCATTTCAGATTTTGTATTTTTATATTTGGGTTGCTCAAATTGTAGTACCTATAGTAATGGACAGGGAAATTCTATAAAATACTTCTACGGAAGATATCTATTCTATAGTATGATTGAGAGTTAGTGTTCTGATTAAAGTATGTGTTTTCCTCTCTGTTGTAAGCCTATTTAAAATGTGTGCTATAAAATATATTGTAAAACCTGGAGCTGAGGCATGTGTTGGAAGTGTGTGGAAATGATGGGTAATGTAACTTTTTTAAAGTTATGAAATATAAATACATGGACTAGTCCATAATAAATTACTCATGTGAGTTCACAGAATAGAATCATGATATTTGTTGTAAATATCCTAGTCATTATAAATGTATATACATGAGTCTCTTTATAAGATGTGAGATCCTACTATTTTAAGTGGAAACTGTCTTCTTTAGTTTTGTTCTTACATCTTCTGGTCCACAGTGAGTATTCAAAAACTTTTTGTTTGTTTTTTTAAAGAATGAACAGAGTTTATCAGGTTCTAGCACCCAGATGAGGCACTTCTCAAAATCTGCTGTGGAGCAGTGATAAACAGAGAAGGGAAGATGAATTTTTCAATACATCATCACTTTCTTGCTGTAAAATTGCTCTTGGCTAATCAACACACAGAAGGAAGTTCAAAAGAAATAATAACACAGACTGTGACCCAACAGCATTGCTTAGCATATATTTAGCCCTTTTTTCTAAAAGTAATATCAAATTGTAACAAGTTAATTTGTACTTTGTTATTAGGCTGTCTCTGTGCCGTGTATGTGAGTACAGAAATTCCAAGTTACTCTACTTATAATGAATGAAGTGTATGTATTGCCTTCACATAGTGTTCTTAGTCTTCAATAGGAATTGCTAAAAAAAAATAATAATAATAATAATGTCAGACGATTAAACCAGCAATGTTTCTTTACATCAGAAAGAATGACTCTACAGTTAATTTTCTTGAGAGGTTATGCATGAATCTTAGACTAGACTTCCTGGACCTATATGACAGTCTTGGAACTCTCAAGTCCTGAGACTGAAATCTATTTTTTCTATCTCAATTAACAGCAACAAAATTATGAAAAATTCTCAGAGTAGGATTTTCTCATAAACTCCTAGCTATTCACCAACAACTGAAACTGTCAAGACTTGTAAGTCAATTCAGAAGTACTGATTTCTGTTCTGGATCATTGAGTAGCATAAGAATTTTTGGCATTCTCTAACAAGTCACCTCAGGGATTCTTTTAACTATATCATTCTTTTTCTTTTCCTTTCTTTTTTAGAGATGGAGTCTTGCTATGTTGCC
The DNA here is from genome assembly GCA_963574415.1 of Tarsius wallacei. Classification (NCBI taxonomy): domain Eukaryota; kingdom Metazoa; phylum Chordata; class Mammalia; order Primates; family Tarsiidae; genus Tarsius; species Tarsius wallacei. Next base: position 6,134 of record CAUYQG010082025.1, read on the forward strand.
CAGGCTGGATTCAAAGTCCTGAGCTTAAAGTATTCCTCTATCTCAGCTGAGACTACAGGCAAGCACCACCAAGCCTGGCTTACATCGCCTTTGATTTTTGTTCTTAAATTCTAGGACAAGATACTTCCCATCTAGCTAAAAAAAAAAAAGTCCTGGATAGTCTGCATATGATGTCACCAGCAATATATTATCATTCAAAAAAGTAATACTTATGGCAAACAATTCATGTTGACAATAAATTAATAACTTGAATTTCTTAGGAAGTTTCTCTGTCCTCAAAGTCCTATGCCTCATATCAGGTACAAACCTATATGAAATATCACATGGTAAAATATATGCCTTTTTAAAAAAAATCAACCACAGAGATTTTATACTATCAAAATTTTCTAAGGATGTTGCATAATATAATTGGGCATTTATAATGACAGATGGCTGAGAACCTCAGTATTTTAAATTGATTTTACTTATTGGTAAGGGTGTTACAGATAATGAAGAAGATTTTGGCAGTGTGTTGTGGTGGCACAATTTAGGGGACAGACTCACAATTGGACAAAAGTCTTAAAACAGGGTCATGGTCAATGCAAATAAAAAAATCGTGGATCTTAATATGGCTATGGAACTTCTTATCTCCAATTTTTACAGCAGGGATTCCTCAATTTTTGTTTTTCTCTATGTTTTAGATGACACTGTAAGCAGTTGGTGTCCCAGTACCATCTGGCACATAATAGCAAACACAGATCTACTACCATATGGTGAAACACCAGTAGAATGAAGCAATGGTTTCATTTCATCATAATGTGCTGACACATAGAAGTAAAGACAAGGCTGACATTATGGAAAATGTCTTTGTGTTGGTGAGTTCAATACTTGGAAATGCCTGCTCCAAATCATGGGGATAGCCTAAGGAAGATTTGAAGGAACTCTCTTGTGTGTGTAGAGAAAGGTCATCCTGTCTTTGTTTTGTTATGTTTGTTGGTGGTTGTGGTAGGCTTCTACTGCTGCTATAAAAATTACCATAAAGTTAGTGGCTCAAAACACCTGTTTTTTATTCCATGGTTTCTGTTGGTCAGAAATCTGGATGCGGTGTGACTAAGCTGGTTCTTCTGCTTAGGATTTCTCAAGATTAATATCAAGGTGATGGTTGGGTCGCATTCTTTTCTAGAGTTTCTGAGAAAGAATTTACACCCAAGTTCTCTCAAGTGGTTGTCAGAATTTGTGTCCTTGTTGTTGTGAGAATATGGTCCCAGTTTCCTTGCTATCTTCTGTCCGGTGGCAGCCATTAACTCCCATAGATCTCTGTGCTCCTCTTGCATGTGACCCCCTATATCTCAAAAACAGCAATGGATGAAATGTCAAATCCTATTTGAAAGGTCAGAAATTTCTCTGACCTTTCTTTCTGTTGCATTGCTCTGACTCTAGCCAGAACAAGTTCTCTGCTTTTCGAGTGATTAAATTGGGCCTACCCAGACAATTCAGAAAAATCTCTGTATTTTATTTTATTTTATTTTTTTGAGTTGGAGTCTCACTCCGTCGCCCAGACTGGAGTGCAGCGGCCGCTCCTGGCCACCGCAGCCTCGACCTGCTGGGCTCCGGCGATCCTTCCGCCTCAGCCTTCCAAGTAGCCGGAACTACAGGCGCGCACTACCACTCCCGGCTGATTTTTTGATTTGTTGTAGAGATGAGGTCTCGCCAAGTTGCCCAGGTGGGTCTCGAACCCGCGGGCTCAGGCATTCCACTCACCTCAGCCTCCCAAGGCGCGGGATTACAGGCTGAGCCACTGAGCCCGGCTAAATCTCCGTATTTTAAAGTTCTTAACCTTAATTACATCTGCAAAGGCCCTTTTGCCTTCTAAGAGAACATATTCCCAGGTTCCAGAGATTAGGACTTGGACTTCTTTAAAGAGGATGAGCATGATTTTGCCTAATACAGTGATTATCAGGATTAATAGTTTATTAACTGTAGCTAATACTGAAAGAAAAAAAGAGTTTTCCTTTTTTGTAAATTTTTTCTCTCACATTTCCTAATCAAATACAACTCAGAAATGTGTTATCATATTTAGAAACCTGAAAGGCACGATCTCTGTGAAATAAACATTCCAAGTCAAAGGAAAGTATAAATTTGATGTGACTAAGAGTGCCACTGAATGTGAAAGTGATTCCTTTATTATATCCTTTGTTACAGTTTCTAATTTAAAACAAGAACAAATTTAGTGAAGGCTTCCATATTTGTAAAAACAACCAGGTGTTACTTGCCTACAGGCATGGAATTTGGAAACTGCTTAAATTCCTATTCCTAGTTGATGTTAGTATCAATGAAATCTTATCTTACAACTTAGTACAGTGCCAGGTTAAATGAGAGTAGATAAAACCTAGCTTGAAATGATACCGGTAACATTAAAACAGTAGAACACTGGCGATTTTTTTCCCCAATTTATTCTGTGTTAATGAGTCTATTTAGGCTTTCTACTTCTCCTTGGTAGTTTATATTTTTCTAGAAAATTGTCCATTTCATACGGGTTTTCTTTCTTTTTTTTTTTCCTACTCTGATAATTTTATTCCCCTCATTTTTTTTTTTTTGAGTTGGAGTCTCACTCTCGAACCTAGGCTGGAGTACAGTGGCACGCTCATGGCCACCACAGACTTGACCTGCTGGGCTTAGGTGATCCTTCCACCTCAGCCTTCCAAGTAACTGGAATTACAGATGCACACCACCACGGCAGGCTAGTTTTTGTCTTTTATTATAGAGATGAGGTCTTACCAAGTTGCCCAGGCTGGTCTCAAACCCCTGGGTTCAGGCAATCCTCAACCTTTTTTTAATGGCTGATTTAAACGCATAGATTGATTTTATGATCCACACTAATGGGCATTTATCAAGTAAGAAATCCACTTTAGGTGCTTTTTCTGAAACAGGTAGTAGTGAGAGATAAAACCAATTATGTGCTTTGGAAGGATAAGATTAGGTAGCAGCAAAAATGATTGGGAAAAAAGTCAGGTGGGAGAATGCAATAAAGATAGAGGAGAGTGAATGGGAACGGAGAGCATTTTAGGAACTTTTAAAAGAGGCAGAATATTCAGAACTAACTGATCAGATATGCAGGGAAAAGGAGAGGGTAGAACCACAGATAACACTGTGGTTTCCAGCCCTTGTAGCTGGGCAGATGCAGTGCCTTTCAACGGAATGGGGAAGTCAGGGAGAAAAGGCAAGTTTATGTGTCAGATTATCAATTGTATTTTAGACAAAGGTGTTGGTGGGATTTGGAGGAAATTGGCAGTAGATCCCCGACTGTAGCACAGAAGTTGGGATTAGACCTAAACAAAAATATAGGGTTTAACCCCAGAGGTTATGACAGAGGATGAGATACTCCTGAAAAGTAGAGAAGAAAAAGGATGAAGGCAGTATACCTATATGGTTAAGAAAAGAAAAAAGTAACCAAAAGGGAGAGAGGGGGTGAATTAAGAGCTGCAGATGCTACTGAGAAACAAAGATGAGGACTGAGAAAGCAGCATTCAGTCTGTTTGTCAATGTTCTTTGCACCGGATTTGGTAAATAAGTGGTATTATGAGTGAGTGGTGGCAGAAGCCAAATTCAAGAGGATTAAGCAATGAGTGATAATAAGAAAGTGAAATAAATTCAAGTTCGCCCAGGCACTTCCTCACCGATCATGTCTTGCCCCGGCAACAAACACTGCAGTCATGGAGTTTTTCTTTTCTCCACCTCCCGCCAACGTGGCCCTCAAGATAGCGGTTTGAATTGATTAAGTCAAGCTCTTCCTAGCTAAGTGTCCTAGTCCAGACTAAAATCAGCTTGTTGGTCTCTACGGTGCAGTCAGTGCCCAATACCAGCCAAGCTTCTTTCCACTCCCCACTGTGTCCCTGGCCTGGATGTGGAACCTGGAGGCAGTGAGCATTTCCAGAGCGGTGAGGTGAGCGTCGTGCACTGTCAGGCGATGCCAGCCTGGGAACAGCACATACACGCAGGCCTTGGAGCTGTCGGGCCTCAAGTCCCTGATCACTGAGCAACTGAGATTGGTGGAGTGGATCTTCCCGCTGCTCACGGCCTGGAGGAAGGTCCTGCGACTCCAAGTTCTTTTCCAAGAGGCAGAATTGAACCCGAACTTGCTTGACAGACGGGAGCCCAAGCCGAGCCAAGGCAGCTGCCGTGGTGACCTCTGCCCCCTTCCTCCCAATTTCATACAAGTTTTCAAGTTCATTGGTAATTTAAAAATATCTATTATAATTTAAAAACTATGTTCACTTGTAGCTACGTTTATTACTTGTGTTTTATTGTTTTGAACGTATTTGTTATTGTTATTATTTCATGTTTTTTCTTTAATATACTCACAAAGCCACTTTGTTCCCATTTCATTTAATCAACTCTGATTTTTTGTATGCTTGTCATCATTTTGGTTTTTTTTCTTTGCTTCATTTGGGTTTATTTTGTTATTTTCTAGCATGTTCTGTAGAAAAAGAATTGATTTAATCTTTCTTTTTAAATAAATGATCATATTTAAAAATTCTCTTTTGAGAACCATATTGCCTTCATCCCACTAACTTCGAAAGTTAGTATTTTTGCTTCTCTCCATTTTTTCCTCTTCTGATTAAAAAGCTGTATGTGAATTCAATTTCTTATTGTTACCTTTACATTTTTAATATATATTATTAAACTTAGAGTTTTCTAAGAAAGTCTGCTGTTAGTTACTTTCTCATACCATTGAAGAAGATAGGAATGCTAGAATATTTTTGATTCTAGGTTTTCATTCACCATTCCCCCCACACACAAAAAATTCTGAGTAACTCATGCTATCATCTGGAATTTTAATTTCAACTACTTTTTCAAATATTTTTTTTATTTAGATGTATTCAATAGGTTTTTATTGCTTATGTATTACTTGCTATTGACTTATATATGAAAATTCTTCCTTTTGAGCTTATTTTTCTTCTTGTTAAAACATTTTCTTTAGAAGTTTACTTCTATGAGAGTCTCTAGGTAGTAAAATCTCTGAGTGCTTTGATCTATTAACATATCCTTATTTTACTTTTACTCTTGAATAGTTCGGTTATTTTGAAGTTTTATTGTGCATTGAATTCAGAGTCCAAATTATTTTTGTTCAGGATTTAGAAATTTTTTTCATTGCTTTCTTGTATTCTGTGGTGCTGATAAGAGGTCTGATGTCATTTTGATTCTTATTTTTGAAGCTGAAACTTTCTTGTTTCTCTGGTAGATGTTATAATTTTCTCTGTGTTATATTTGTGCTTATGATATTTTGAGTGAGAATTTGTATTTATTTTCCTTCTTGGACTTAGCATCATCATTCTGAAGACTCATGTTTTTTCACACAGTACTAGAAAATTTTAAGCCATGCATTGCTTTCTTTCATTTCTTCTATTATTTGCCTCTAGAAATATCATTTGAGGAGTATCACACTTCTCGATGTTTTTTCCCAATGTTCTTAATTTTCTTTTTGGCCTTTCATCTTTTAACTTTTTGTGCTACATTTAAAATAATTCTTCAGTCCAATCTTCCAAGTTACTGATTCACTCTCCAACTAATAAGTCTTAATAGCTTAATAGATAGTGAACATAAATTTTGTGTTTTTTATTTCCTTTTTTAAAAATTTGCTCACACATAGATATATGTGCCCAAAATAAATGGTTTGGTTTTGCCTTTTTAAATACTTTATTGAAAGGGTATTCATAGTTTTAGTCTTCTGTGTCTTTCTTTTTTCACTCATTATTAAGAGTCTAAGCTTTATTCATGTTGATCTTTCTGTAGGTCATTCATTTTACGGCTGTATAATATTGTATTGTATGTATATACCATTATGGCATTCAGGTTGTTTTTATTTTTAAAAATTTAAGAATGAGTTTGTTCAGAGTATATTGAATAGAAGGGGATTTAATACAGCATATCAGAGGGCATCAAATGTTGTAAGGGCTTTGGAAAGGAAAGTTAGGGTGATAGCTACTAGTTTGCAGGAAATATCGAGGTGCAGAAAGTATAAGGAAATGGTTGTCAGTGGTCTCAGCTGCTTGCACCAGTGAAGTAGGCTACATTCAGAATTGTGCAGTGCCTTTGGCAAACCTCATTACTATTTTCTACCAATGCTTCCTGCTTTGCTTATAGTTGCTGCTGAAAACTAATGACTTCTTTTTTGCTTTCCAGATTTTACAGAAGTGCTTCTCACTGGTATTATTTAGCACATAATTCCGTTTGCAAGACATCTGGAAAAGATAGTTTCTATGCTGTTCTGCTATGTAAGAGAAAGTATAGAAGAGGGTGGAGATTATGCTAAATTGATCATAGAAAGTCTAGTGCAACATGCATAAGAGTTTTTCTTGAACATAAGTGGAAATGTTAGGTCATAAGATGTGTGAATATTTAAACTTACAAGACAATGACTACTTTTTTCCTAGTATACATTTTCATTAAAAATGTCTGACATCTTACTGATGTCACATTCTCTTGACTATTTCGTATTGTCTAGCCATTTAATTTTTGCCTATCAATGGGTAGGAACTAGATATCTCATTATTATCTTAGTTTATATTTCTCTACTTACTGACGAGGTTAGGCATCATTTGATAATTTATTTCTCATACATTTTGTCTTCTTGAAGTTCCAAGTTGATTGTGTTTGTCTGAAAAATTTTCTTCCTGTTGTATTTTTTCTTTGTCTTGTTAATTTTTAGGACTTCTTTAAGTGTTCATTATTGACATAGGATTTCTGGCTTCCAGTAGTAGCAGAATAGCTTGTATTAGACTAACCCTCTTGCTGCTAGAAATGATAAGCTCCAGATAACAAAATAAAAATTTTAGTAGAAAGCACTGAGAAAGAAAAATAAAAAAGACATAAACTGGATAAGATACAACCCTTGAAAGAAAGTAACCACAGTGAATGAGATCTGGCTTTTCTTCCACAGGTATACCTTCATTCACACAATACAACAAGAACAGAGCCCAAGAAGAAATCACTTGTCATATTGGGAAGAGAATCAGAGTTCATCGCCAGACTGACCAGAAATTGAGGAAGTACATCCTAGAAAGGAGGGAATCACAATTGGGAAACTCTCTCCTAATCTGCATACCAACTTCAATAAAATTCTTGTCTGACTTCTATACTGCACATGCATGGGGTGAGACTCAAAATGGCTCAAGAGTCAACAACAACTGAAAGACTGAAAAGAATGAGCACAGATTTCTACAGCTGTCTATAGCTGGGGATATAGAATTTGGAGTTAAAGTCCTTCTAGGTTAGAGGTGCTTAATGTACAATTTTTATGTTTCAATGAAACCTCAAAAGGGTCATGACTAAGGTCTAATGATCACACCACGATACTAAGAGATGCTAATAAAACTAAAACAGACTTGTTTAAACAAAGCCTGACATCAAGTCTCCACAGGAAGTGTCATCTGCCAGTAATTTAACTGTTTGCTAGAAAAAACTCAACAGTTTTTCAAGAAAGATAGAATAATCCAGAATTGTTGTAATGTATTTTTTATAATATCCAGTACATAATTAAAAATTACTAAGCACAAGAGAGAGAGGAAGAGAGAAAGAGAGAGAAAAAACCAGCCAGTAGAAACAAGCCACAGACAATTTGCATGTTAGAATTGGCAGACATGAACTTCAAAATAACTGTGATAAATATTTTTTAAAAATACAGGAAGAGATGAGGGTGATTAAATAGGTGAGGAGATAGTGATTTTCAAGAGATATATAAAATCTCTAAAAAGAACCAAAAGGAAATTTTAGAATTAAAAATACAGTATTAAAACCAGAACTTTCCTAGATGAGATTAGCAATAGGGGAAACATTGAAGAAAGAAAGAATTCAGTGGAGTTGAAAGTAGGCAAATAAAATTACCCAAACTTGAAACAAAGGTTAAAAGAAAAAAAGACTTAGGGGGAAAAAGTCTCAATAACTTGTGGAAAAATATAAAGCAATTTAAAACTAATGTAAATGGAGTCTCAGAAAAAGAGGAATCTGAAAAATATTATTTCAAAAATTTATTTATTTGAACGAATAAAGTACCCCATGGATCTGTGAATCTCAGCAAACCTCAAGCAGGTAAAAGGACAAAGAATACCACTTTTAAACAATTATTGTTAAGCTGCTGAAAATTCAGACAAGAGATAAGAAAAAAATAGTAAAAGAATTCAGAGGAAAAATAAACTACTTTCCCATTTTCCTATCAAATTTTGGTCTTTTGTTTCTTCAATTTTTTTTTTGAAAGTAGAGAGATGTATTAAGCAGGAGAGGCCATATTTGCCAGAGAATTAGGAGTGGACTGAAGCATAAAAATGGCTCAAGAACCTGTTTCTTCAATTTTTAAAAATTATTTCTATATTGAAGATATTAACCCATTATCTGTAGTATAGTTTGTGAACATTTTCACCCAGTTTGTCAGTTATCTTTTGAGTTTATGTTTAATATCTTAGAATTTTTAAAAAATATGCACTAAATTCACTTTTTTCCTTTTATTGTTTTTGAATTTTGAGTCATAGAAAGACTTAGAATGGATAGGAGTGGATACCCAATCTTAGGATTTTATTTTTAGTTGGTGCATGTTCCTGAATTTTTTTTACATTTTAAATTAGTTGTATCAATGATTCTCTGGGGATTTCCAAGTGTAATATCTTATCATCTGCAAATAGAGATAATTCTGTTTCTTCTTTATCCATTCTTATTTTCCACACACCAACACTAAAGATGAGTTCATTCATACTTTTTAAAACCCAGTATTTGGATTTTCATTTTTTTATATTGAAAGAAAGTAACTACAGTGAATGAGATCCACATGTACCTTCCAAATGTACTTTTTCATTCACACAACACAATAAGGATAGAGCTCAAGTAGAATCATTCATCTTATTGGGATAAGTCAGAGATCAGAGATAGGCATAGCCGTACTGACCAGAGATTGAGGGAATAAATTCCATAAAGGAGGGAGCCACAGTTGGGGAAGCCTACTAACTACAAACAAATTAGAGTTTATTCTTGTATATTGTGTGGTATATGCATCTAATTTTACTTTTTGTTCAAATGACCACCCATTTTCAAAGAACCATTTCTAAAAAGTCTGTCTTTATCCTCAGTAATTTGAGATGCCACTTTGACCGTATAATAAATTTCCATGTCTGTTAGGGTTTCTTTCTGGACTTTGTATTCTTTTCCACTAATTTAGTTGCCTGTTTATGTGCTGACATTATCATAGAATCTTTATAGTATGTCTTAGTGTCTGGTAGGGTTAGTTCATTTTTGTGTTTTTAATTTTCTATTGTTTTCCTGGTTATTCTTGTATTTTTTTTTTGTACAAACTTTATCAACCTGTCTACCTTCTTAAATTTGCTAAATGGCATTTTTATTGAGATTGCCCTGAATTCATAAGTTAACTTAAGGAGAACTGACATCTTTACAATGTTGAATCATCACATCCAAGAAAAAGGACTATCTATCCATATTTTCCAACTGACTTTTGTGTCTTTCAGGAATGACTTGAAGCTGCTATCATATAGATTTTGCATATTTCTTGTTAAATGTAATCCTAAGTATTTAAAATCTTTTGTTGCAATGGTGAATGTGCTTCTCTCTACCAAGTGTACTCTAACTATTGTCTGTGTATATAAAGGCTATTGATTTTTTTATTCCAACATGTATTAACTAAAAGGAAAAACACCTTATAAATTTACAAAGGAAAAAAGAAGACTGTTTCTTATAAGGGGTTATAGCCTGCAAACTGACCATCCTGTAGGCTAAGATGTGTGCCTCCAGGCAAGATCAGAGACAAGCACTTTGAAAGTTTTATGCTGAATGGATTAGCTAAACATACATATTCAAGAGATTACAGGAGATCCATGAATATTCATGAAGGTGGCCCAGACATTCGTTTTGAACAAATATGTATGTAACATGATGACTCATGTTCATTTTGGGGTGGAGACTTAACATTTAAAATGTATCACAATTAGGTCTATATGTCAAAAGGTCTTTTGAGGACATGAAGGTGAGCAAGTGTGCAGTCTCTGAAACTTACCAGAACCAGTGTATGGCCAGTGATTTTCATATTTAGAGAAAGTTACTGAATTCAGTATCTTGTCCTTAGTTTGGTTGCTGGAACAGGGATTTAGTTAGTCAGCATTTGTAAGCTAAATGAGTTGTAATTGTTTTAATATTGCTTATCTCAAGGCCAGTGCTTATTTAACTGCTAGAGAAGAAGAAAAACCCTGTGGCAGATAGAACATAGTTTACTCTTTAAGTATGGGAGTAGTGGCTTAACCCTTGCCTGGCGTGGCCTTAGGTTCTGTTTATAATTAGTATCTTATTGCCACAAGGCATCTGTTCTGTGGGTCTTATGATCTCTATTTTAACATTAATGCTGGTCAGTTGTGTCTAAACAATAAAAGGAGGGAGGTATAATGATGCTGGAAATTAAGTTTTAAAGTTTTGGGGGGATCCTTTTGGCCACAGGGGGTCCATTCAGTTGGTGGAGGGCTTAGGATTTTATTTTTAGTTGGTACATGTCCCTGAATTTTTTTACAGTTTAAATTAGTTGTATCGTTGATTCTCTGGGGATTTCCAGGTATAATATCTTACCATCTGCAAATAGAGATAATTCTGTTCCTTCTTTATCCATTCTTATGTCATTAATTGCTTTCTTTTGTTTAAGCATATTCATTAATACTCTAGGACAATGCAGAATAGCAGAAAATCCTTGCCTTGTTGCCTTATTTAATAGGGTGTTTTCCCATTAAATAAGATTCTGGCATTAGCATTTACATATCTCTATCTAGCTCTAGTTCTATCTTTAGATAGAGATATTATCATGTTATGAAAAAAAATCTCTTAATTCATGTTTCTTGAGTGTTTTAGAATTAATGAGTGTTAAATTTGGTCAAAGATTTTGTCTGCTTCTACAGAGATAATCATTTTCCCTTTTATATTTGTTAATATGGTAAAATATATTAATATTTTAAATCTCGAACCGATTTACATTTTAGAAATAAAACCTACGTGATCATTCCATATTAATTCCTTAAGTGATGTTGAATTCTGTTTGCTAATATTTTGTTTTAGTATATTTACCTTGATATTTGTTAGTGGTACCATATCCTCCAGTTTTCTTCTTTGCACAGTCATTATTTGGTTTACCAATTGGTAACATATTAACTTCAAAAATTTTCCTTTCTTTTTAATACTCTTGAATAATTTGTGCAACATTGAGATTGTCTGGTTTGCAGAGTGGTGGAGAACCACAGAGAAACTCTTTGGGTCTGGTGTTTTCTTCCGGTATGATTTTCTATATTTTTTCCATAATAATAATCTGTTTAAGGATTTTAGTGTAGCTTTTCTCTTGGTATGCCTTTGCTCACTGTAAAGTCTTGCAGCTGGCGGTAATAGGGAGGGAGTATGAGAAATTGCACACTGGAATTTGATAAATTTTCTTTTTTCTTTCAGGTATTTTGTAATTTGGCATTCTTTGCCTTTAAGTAATGGTGTGATGGTTAATTTTATGTGTCAGCTTGACAGGGCCACAAAATGCCCAGATATATGATGAACATTATTCTGGTTATTTATGTGACAGTATTTGGGGTGAATTTAACATTTAAATTAATAGCCTGAGTAGAACTTAGTGCCTTTCCTAATATGGGTGGGCCTCATATCAACTGAAGGCCTGAATTGAAAAAAAGTGGACCCTTTCTCAAATAAGAGGGGATTTCCTCCTGTTTGACTGTCTTGAGCTGGAGCATCAAGATTTTCTGCCTTTGAATTAGAATTGAAACATCAACTCTCACCAGGTCTTGAACTAGTTCTACACCATCTGCTCTGCTGGGCCTTCAAATTCTCAGCTGCAGGCCTTGGGACTTGTCAACCTCCATAATCACATGAGTCAATTCCTTATTTTATATATACAGCCAACCCTTCAATAATGCAGGCGTTGGGATGCCAACCCCCTGTGTAGTGGAAAATCCATGTAATAACTTTTGACTCCCCCTAAACTAAACTACTATTGTTGACTGGAAGCTTTACTAATCACATAAGCAGTCTGGTAACACATATTTTGTATATTATATGTATAATATGCTGTATAAAGTAAGCTAAGAAAATCATAAGAAAGGTACAATATAGTTACTATTCATTAAGTGGAAGTGGATCATCATAAAAATCTTCATCCTCATTGTCTTTACATTTAACTAAAGAGGAGGAGGAAAAGGAAGGGTTGTCTTGCTGTTTCAGGGGTGACAGAGGTAGAAGAGGTAGAAGGAAAGGCAGAGAGACAGGCACACTCTGTAACTTTATAGAAATACATTGCAATTTGTCTAACTGGTATGCTTTTTCACTTCTCTAAAAATGTTTCTGTATGGCACCAATCCTTCTTCCACTGTTTGCTTTAGTTTCAGTGCCCATATCATAGAGGGGTCTATGTCATAAAAAGAAGTCAGAATCAGTCTTGAATAATTGGAGCCCTTCTGCCAGACTGTCTAATGGCAATTTGTTTTCCGGCACGGCTTCTTCTGCGTCGTCTTCCTCATCATCTGGCACTCATCTGGAAACACTTATCTCCATCAAGTAGTCTTCTGTTAATTCTTTTCCTGTGGTGTCTATTAGCTCTTTATTTCTCCAAAATCCATATCTTGAAACCCTTCACACCCCATCTTTTCTGCCTTCCACAATCTCTTTTATGATTTCCTTGATTGGCTCTGTCATGCAACCTGTGAAGTCATGCACAACATCTGGGCATTGTTTTCTTCAGCAGGCATTTACTGTTTCAGGATCCACCTTCATTTTGCTTTAAGTTTTTATATTTGACTGCTTTTTCCAAAATCATATTAGAGTCTATAGATTCTGCATCCACAGGAAAGCTGCATTTTCACTACTACATAAAAAGGTATTTCACAAAGTAATGCAAGGTTTTTGCTCTTTCTGGAGTAGCCACAGTGATGGCTTCACAAAATTGTCTTTTCATTTTTTACAATGGTCCTTATGCTGTATTCATTTATCTTGAGACAGCAGGCACCTGCAGCTGCAGACGTCCAGCTACAGTTTACCAAATAATTCAGCTTTTTCTTGTACTGTCATGACTTTTCTCTGCTTCTTGGGAGAACTTCCAGTATCACTGGTGATATTTCATATGGGTCCTATGTTATTCAGGGTTTATAGTATTGCACTAAACATGATGAAAACTACACAACCCTAAAATATCACTTTTTACTGTGATACGCAATTTACTGGAGAGACAGACTGCTCACACAGAGATGATTATCATCTCATGGTGTTTTAAGTGGATACTCACAGCACTTGAGCGCACCATAGTAACAACAGGAGGTGGCTACAAAATTATTGCAGCAGTACAGTCTATACCAGGGTTAATTTTATGCAGTTATGATTTAATACTGCATCTTTCCAGTGGTTTATATCTCTCTTGAATGGTGCCATATATAGTCTATAAGTGTTCATGTGCATGAGTTTTGGTAAATGTTACCTTTTTATAATAGATTGTATATATTTTATTGTAGCAACTAATATACTAGCATCTGCATATATATACTGCTACCACTGAGGCTAAGACACTAATCTAAATTGGAGTCTCACTCTGTCACCCAGGCTGGAGTGCAGTGGCACGCTCATGGCTACTGCAGCCTCGACCTGCTGGGTTCAGGTGATCCTTCCACCTCAGCCTTCCAAGTAGCTGGAACTACAGGCATGTGCTACCATGCCCAGCTAATTTTTTAAATTTATTATAGAAATGAGGTCCTGTCAAGTTGTCCAGGCTGGTTTTAAATCCATGGACTCAGGCAATTTTCTCACCTTGGCTTCCCAAAGTGCTGGGATTATAGGCATGAGCCACCACGTCTAGCTCTACGTGTATTTTATGCATTCATGACATACCTAATGTTTTCAATTTTTTTTGATATTTCTAGGTTATGTGGCTTGTCTGTGAATTTTTTTCAAATTGTTGCAAATCTCAAAATATTTTCTTATATATTTATTTTTTTAAAAAAATCTGTGTATAAATGGACCCATGCAGTTCACACCCATGTTGTTCAAGTATCAAGTATCTATTTCAGATCTCAAACATTTTTATAGACCTTAGGCCCTTTGTCTAAAGATGTTGGGAGAACAAAGATGATTGAAACAAGGTCCCTGCTCTCGAGGATCCTAACTGTCTAATAGGAGAGTCAGGCCCATTAGAAGGTCATGTCAATATGATGTGCTCACCTTTTGGGAAACCAGACAAGGGGCACATAGGGCTTCAGAGAGAGCTTTGAGGAAGATCTCTGAATTGAATTTTCAGGGATCAACAAAAGTTAGCCTGGGAAAGCAAGACAGAAAAGACAGAGGGAATATAACAAACTGAGGCATTGATACCTGAAACAGTCTAGGAACCCTAAAAGATGAAATGTTAGGTTAGCATCTACTTGTATAAGTTAATGTTGCCAAAAATGTCTTTGCTTTGCTAAAAATATTGGTGAATAAGTCATGAGTAGAAAAACAAACAACCTTGAAGGGAAAAATAACCAAACACACTAAAAGCCAAGGTGATATAAAGAAAAGTTATATATCTGGTTTACTGCTACCACTGAGGCTAAGACACTAATCTAAAGCACTAGTGTCAAGCTACGGGGAGAATGCCTTTCTAGGAGTGAAGGGAGCTTATCTGACCTCCACCTGGTCAGCCTGCCACCACACCTGACTGATTTTTTTGATGTTTCTGTAGAGACGAGATCTTGCTACATTGCCCAGGCTTGTGTCGAACTCTTGGGTTCAAGCAGTCCTTCTGCCTTAGCCTCCCAAAGTGCTGGGATTATAGGCATGAGCCACTGTGTGCGGCAGCCACAACAAGTTTCCATTTCTTATCAGATGACTCTGTCATAACAGCTTGATTAATTTCAACCTTAAGTTTTTCCACTCATCCATTATTTTTTGGTTCTTGCTTCACAACTAGAAAAGTCACGTAAGTTACTGCACTGACATCATAAAAACTTCTTGGCATTTCCCCTCTCCAGTTTCCTCTGGGCTTTACAGCTGCTTAGACATTGTGGGTCAGCTCCTGTTCCACTCCACTCAAGTGGCTGTCTCCTAAAGTGTTCCCAATCCTCTAGCATTCAGTGCCTTCCCTCCTCCTAAATCCCAACGTATGATACTCCTAATTTTCTAGAAGGGTAAACGTCCTTGATGTCCCCGAAACTCTGCTCAAAGTAAGTGCCTTTATAAGTGAGGAAATATTTAAAAATTATTGGCTTGGTGTGGTGGCTCACACCTGTAATCCCAGCACTTTTGGAGGCTGAGGTGGAAGGACTGCTTGAGCCTAGAGGTTCGAGATCAGCCTGGGCAACATAGCAAGACCTCGTCTCTACAGAAAGTTAGAAAAAAATTAGCCAGTCATGGTGGTGCATGCTTGTAGTCCCAGGTACTTGGGAGACTGAGGCAGAAGGATTGCCTGAGACCAGGAGGTTGAAGCTGCAGTGAGTCATGGTTGTGCAACTGCACTCTAGCTTGAGCGACAGAGTAAAACCCCAATTCAAAAAATAAAAAATAAAGGTTATTAATATTCAGTATTGCCTAGAGCATGAAGAAAAAGGCACTTTTAAATACTGGATGAAGCAGTGTGACTTTTTTTGGAGGACAATCTGTAAATTGCTATCAAAACTGAAAATGCACACACCCTTTGACCCAGCAATTTGCCTGCACTTCTAAGAATCTATTTAAGCAAAAAAAAAAAAAAAAAAAAAAAACAAGACCACAGAGATGTGTATACGTAGATGTTTACTGCAGCTTTCTTGATGTGGTAAAATCTTGAGATAGTTTAAATGTTCCTCTAATAGAGGCATGGCTAAATAAATTATGGAGCAATAAAAGTAATTTTCTGCAGCTGTTGAATTAGAAGAATCCATGTGTACTGACTTGAAAAGACATCTGTAATGTATAATGAAATGAGAAAATCAAGTTGGAGAACAGTAGTCATAGTGAGATCTAGCTTTTTAAGATGCACATACGACCAAATTTGGAAAGGTAATGCCATCAATTCCTCACCCCCAAATCAGGTAAATAGTAACATGTATGCAATTTGTATTTCTTTATGAATCAGATGTTACTTTTGTAACTTAATAATAAAGGGAAAATAAAGGCCGGGTGCAGTGGCTCAAGCCTGTAATCCCAGCACTTTGGGAGGCGGAGGCGAGAGGATTGCCTGAGCACAGGGTATAGAGACAAGCCTGGCAACTTGTTGAGACCTCGTCTCTACAATGTATCAAAAATAGCCAGTCGTGGTAGCGCCTGTAGTTCAGGCTACTTGAAAGGCTGAAGTGGAAGGATCACCTGAGCCCAGCAGGTTGACGCTGTGAGAGTGCCACTGCACTCCAGTCTGGGTGACAGAGTGAGACTCTGACTCAAAAAAAAAAAAAAAAGGAAAACAAAACAAAAGACAATACAAGAACACCATTACATTTACTATTGTTTTATGTGCTTACCACAATCAAGGCACTTTCCAAGAGCCTTGATTAATTTCTATTCTCTTTAAATCAGAAATTAGGCAGAAATTAATATATCCAGAGGAACTCAAATCACTATGAAAAAGAAGCCTGCACACATATGTTTATTGCAGCATTATTCACAACAGCAAAAACATGGAACCAACCATGCTGCCCATCAAAAGAGAACTGGATTTTATTTTTATTTTATTTTATTTTATTTTTTTTGAGTTGGAGTCTCACTGTTGCCCGGACTGGAGTGCAGTGGCTGCTCCCGGCCACCGCAGCCTCGACCTGCTGGGCTCCGGCGATCCTTCCGCCTCAGCCTTCCGAGTAGCCGGAATTACAGGCATGCTACCACGCCTGGCTGATTTTTTTATTTATTGTAGAGATGAGGTCTCACCAAGTTGCCCAGGCGGGTCTCGAAACCGCGGGCTCAGGCAATCCACTCACCTCAGCCTCCCAAAGGCGCGGGATTACAGGCTGAGCCACCGAGCCCAGCTGAGGACTGGATTTTAAAAAATGTACATATACACGATGGAATATTAGGCAGCCATAAAGAAGACAACTTGGATGGACTTAGAGTCTATAATACTTAGTGATCGATCACAGAAACAAAGAACTGAGTACCACATGATCCCCCTCATAAGCGAACCTTGAATAATTATTATAATACTATAAGAAAGGGATCGGGCCGGGCTCGGTGGCTCAGCCTGTAATCCCGCGCCTTGGGAGGCTGAGGTGAGTGGATTGCCTGAGCCCGCGGGTTTGACACCCGCCTGGGCAGGCGAGACCTCATCTCTACAATAAATCAAAAATTAGCCGGGCGTGGTAGCGCGCGCCTGTAGTTCCGGCTACTCGGAAGGCTGAGGCGGAAGGATCACCGGAGACCAGCAGGTCGAGGCTGCGGTGGC